>OY856186.1:418658965-418934925 GCA_963693315.1 Diogma glabrata
TATTATATATATATACATATATATATATATGTATATATATATATATATATGTTTATATTTATATATATATATATATATATATATATATATATATATATATATATATATATATATATATATAAATATAAACATATATATATATATATATACACCCAATTCTGTTTTTACACGGTCTTTTTTTAGACGGTTTTGATATAACACGGTCTAGAAAAAAAACTTAAATTCGTTTTACACGGTTTTATTCGAAATAGCACGGTTTAAATTTTGAAGAAAATATGTATTTTTTTTTCTATATACAAAGCTATGTAGGCATGTTTAGTGTTAATCATAATAAATTATAAATTAACCTCTCTTAATATCCGAAGATAACACGTCCAACTAGGGATTAGGATTAAGTTTGAATAAATTAAGTTTCTTTAAGAAGTTTATGAACGTTATCTTTAAAATTTTGAGGATTAAAGCTATCAGGGAAAACCCTTGCTGGTGAGACATTCCATAGATGAGCGACTCTGCTCTAAAAATCACGCTGAAAAGCAACACTTCTGAACTTTTTTATATGAAGTGTAAAATGATGGGCTACAAAATTTACTCTGGTGTTACGCGATAGGTTGCTAGTTCATGTAAAATTGATTTTATCTCAGTGGAAGTTTGTTCATCCACAATGTATTAATAGAAAATTCTCAGATCAGCAACATTTCTTCTGTGTTGCAAGGAATCTAACTCATTAATAAAAGTTGAGTTGCTAATTAGTTTAACAGCTCTGCGCTGAACAAACTCAATTTACTTTAAACTACTAACATCAGATACATCCCATATGTGAGAACAATACTCCATGCAGGGAGTATAAATGATTTATATATTAAAAGAAGTTGTTCGCTATTGAAAAGCCTCAATTCCAAAAACCTCAATTTTTGAACAGCGTTCTTAGCTAGGTTAAAAATATGAAAATTTCATTTCATATTGTTTTCAACTTCTATTCCTAGAAGTATGTATGTACAGTTGATCAATTTTCTTAGAAAATTTTTAACGCTAATCTTAAAGTTTGGAGGACGAAAATTATTTTATCTTATTATACTCTTATTGATACTCTGGTGTAACGTGTCAAGTTGTCAAGTTTGCAGGCTTAGGTAAAATCTGGTGTAACGTGTCAAGTTGTCAAGTTTGCAGGCTTAGGTAAAATCGATTTGATTTAGATAGAAGCCCGATTATCCATAATGTAAAGTACCGTCAAATCAGCGACATACCAGGAATCAAGCTCATTAGTAAGATTTGAATTGCTGATCAATTTAACAGCCCTCTGTTGTATAGAATCAATCAAGACCTGTATGGTACACTCCATATGTGACAACAATAATCCATGTAGGGGTGATTAAATAACTTCTCCATTAAAAGAAGCATTTTGCCTAACTCAACGACCCAAAAATATTAGTTTTTGACCAACTTTCTAGTTAGGCTAAAAATATGAGAATTCCACTTAATATTATTTTTAATCTCAACTCGTAGAAGTCTAATGAATTCTTTCTCTTCAAGATAATTTTTCGTCAAGAATCAAACTTTAATGGAAAAGGATTAGATGTTGATAACCTAAAAAATGGATAGCAAACTTGAGTTTTGCTCGCGTTGAACTTAACATTTTTAGCAATACCCGATTCCATTACTGTTTTTAAATCAATGTTTAATGACTCTATTACATTTGACCTAGTTTTTTTTTAATTAATTAGTTAGACATGTTTAGCACACTAAATATGAAATAATCATTATTCAGACTCTTTGAATATCCGAAGATACCATGTCAACTATAAAGGAAGGAGATGAGGAAAATGGAAGGAATGAGGATATAGGGATAACTATACTAATTGTTTTAAATGACGATAGACATTTTGTTTAAATGCCTGAGGGACAAATTCATAGGGAAATACAGAGGAGGGCATTGAGTTCCACAATTTGGTCACTCTATTAAAATAATAATTCTGGAAGGACATAGTTCTACAACGAGGTATTTGGACAGCAAATGGGTGAGATAACTCTGAAGTGGGGCTTCTCTCGGATCTCGGAATCCCGCAGTGAAAAAGACTCATGAGAAATCCCGGGAATCAAGGTGGATCCCGGGATCTGCAGTTGTTCTGGAATTTGATTTGTATGTTTAACACTATTTTTAGGACAGTTGCAAGAAAATTACATATATTAATGCTTTTATATTTTATTTGTATAATAAAAATTCGCTACAAAATTCAATTAAATTTTGATTTAAAATCACAATATATAAATTTACAACAGAAAACACGTAAATAATATTTCACTGGGCCAGACAATCATAAAACGAATAACATTTTTTTAGTGGAGAATTTTGTTTATATGCAGTGGAGCATTTTGTTTATATGCAGTGGATGTTTACAGATTACGTAACGAAATGTTTTCCATTTCAACTCTCTCCTCCCTTACGGAACACAATGTAACAGGCAATTTTGACAATTTTCTTCCAACCGTAACAATCCACTTTCGCACCCTAAGGCCGTTACGCAATTTGTGAACTACCCACAATCGGACATTTCGTTTTTAAATAATAAATAAATTGAGAAACAATAAGTCCTTTCCTCTTAGAGTGTATGCTTTAATACATATCCTTTCATTTATGGCTTTTGTTGTATTCCGTAAATGTTGGACTCATGAGAAAATTTTCTCAAAATTATGAGATTTTTCTAAAATGATAATTCTACACGAATTTTTCCAAAAAATGGTAGCAGTTCTGGTAGCATTATGAAAAGTATATTTGAAAGTATTGATAAGGAAAATGAAAATACACATTTGAAATTTGATTTGTGTATGAAAAAACACACAGTTGCCATTACCACTGATGGAGCAATCCCTATGACGAAATATGAAAGGTTCAGCGGTAGTAAGCATCAACTATGCACATGGACTGCATTAAGCTGATGTGATGTGCTTTATAAAAAACAATCGAGTACTGATTTAACTGTATCAGATTAGGAGCGAAGCGTTAAGGCAAATTAAATTAAAACACACTTTCTTGACATCTCTATATTTATTATAAATCGAATCATTCTCATATCATTCTCAAAAATTGCTCTCAAGTAAAAGGCTTTAGCTTTCTTCGAGAAGGAAAGCTTAGTTTTCGAAATAAATCGTTTTATAATAAAATATTAAGATATCCAAAAAGTGTGTTTAAACTGCACTCCAACAATTATCTCATATCTATTTTAGTTTTTAATTACTGGCTTTTAATTTATTATATTTTATCCCGGGAAATCCCGGGATATATGCGATTTTATCCCGTTATCCCGGGAAACAAAATTTAGCGGGAAATCAGAAGCCCTACTCTGAAGTTCTTGTTCACCGAATAAATTGCGCACACGATGGAAGAATATTTTGAATTTCCTTAGAGGAGAATTCGCTAAAGTTATATATAATGTCATTAAACGCTGAGTATATATTAGGTATTTCAGAAAAAGCATTAAGCGTGCATCATTAGCAAAACTATGGATTTAATGAATCGTTGAGTGCAACAAGTCAATATATATAAGAGAAAGAGATGGGGAGAGAGTGGGACTTTGAATAATGCCTGCATTAGTAGAAAAGATATCTAATGAAAAACCGTCGACATTAACTTGAAATTTACGCTCAGATATAAAGATCTAAACTCAGGAAATAATGTGCTCATCTAAGTCATAGCATCTCAATTTGTATATAAGATTCTTGAGCTATACTTTGTCAAATGTTTTGGCTATATCAATTAAACAGCACTGAAAGTCTCACTATGATTTTCAAGTGACTCGTTCCAGATATGTTTGACAAAGAAAGTAAATTTTTCGTCACTCTTTCTTTCGACGAAAACTGAATTGTCTTTAAGTATTTTTGACCAGTTAACTAAGAACATCATATTTTTAAAATTAATGTTTTTCTCAAATTTTTTAGCTACAATCGGCCAGTTTGATATGGATTTGTAATTTGTTGGATCCGTTTTCGTACATTTTTTGGAACTGGCTGTACACTGGCCATTTCCCAAAAAAACTAATATTTCAAATTATATACGAAAAACCTTACTAATATAAACAACCGATCTTTATTGAACTATGTAGCCCGTCGTTGGAACAGCATGCTTGATTGAGGTGGTGAAACGTTCGTTATCGCATTAGACATCTTAAAAGTATTTCATCGAATCTGGCATGCCAACTTCATGTAGACGTAAAACATATTCTAAATTGTCTCACCGATCAAAACATTAGTTTTTCTTCTGAGTCTAAATTAATTATTACTGGTGTTCTCCAAGGCTCAGTTTTATTCCCCACTCTATTTTTAATTTATATCAACGACCTGTTGAAAATTATCAGTAACACGACAAATAGTTTTGCAGATGATATACAGTACATTGCATAGGTCATTCGTTCCCCTATCTTCAAAGGTAAAATGCATGAAAAAATAAATCTCGCCCGGAGAAACGTTGTTATAAATGTAAACGAGGACCTTGAAGGAGAAAAGGACCAAGGACCGAGAAAAAGTCGCCGATTGGGGTAAAAAAAATTTATTCAATTCTAATTCCAACAAAACACAGCTATTGATTGTTTTCAGATCATAGACCGAGTTCCCCCATGATATTTCCATTAGTATGTATGACGAACAAATAGCCTCCTAAACAGATGTGAAAAACATTTCACTCCGTATAATTTACTCCACATTTATAAGTTCTACATTCATGTGTGGTGCATCTATTTCGATCTAGGTTCTTTTAGATTGTGTTCAAAAGCATGCTTTACGAATTTTTGATTTCCTACAACACTGTCGAACTGTTCCTGATCTCTGGTTTAGTTTTTGTTTTTTTATCAAATAAACTGTGCATACATGCACAAAAAAATTAATTTGGCTTTTATATAGACTCTTAATAGTTTTTTTGTACAAATCATTTTATTTTACCTATTTTTTACAGAAATAAAGAATATGGAACCAATCCCCTTTTTTTCTATGTGCTGCATGTCTTTTTATGCACGGTTTTTTTTACACGTCTTTTCCTGGAACGTATCTACCGTGTAAAAACAGAATTGGGTGTATATATATATATATATATATATATATATATATATATATATATATATATATATATATATATATATATATATATATATATATATATATATATATATATATATATATATATATATATATATATATATATATATATATATATATAATTATTTTAATTAACATATTGTTTAGCTTGTATTAAAAACAGAAGTAAATAGCCCCCGCAAATTCTAAACTTCAGAACTTTTCGATGCCGAGAAAACTCAAGAATTCTATAAAAATACCTTTGTTGAATGTTTGAATGTAATCTTTGTTTTTTAAATAATGTAAAACGAAAAGTTTGCTAAAAGATATGCTTTAAGAATGGGAAAAGTAGCATTGAGATAAAACAATTTACTGGAGTTATGAATTAGTTTCGGGAATTTGAAAGAAAATTAAAATTTATATTTTTCAAAAACAAAATTTTTTTGATGAAAATATTAACTGTTTGTGTCACTTTGTGAATAAGTGTGGATGTAGGTTTTTGCTAGGTATAATACTGTATTGTAAAACAGACCTAAGGAGAGTGACCATGTAGTCATTGAGTTTCAACATTCAGCATGTTATTATTCATACAGTTCCTAAGTCCATGATTATCACCTCGCTATCCCGTTAAACAAACGTTCACTCAAGATTAAACCAATTCACGATAGCGGTTGTTGGGTTTTAGTAAGACTAAAACTAAATAACGATATTTAACGGAGAGATGTAGGTTTTCAAGCTTCCTTTTCCAGAATTATATTGTCTAAATTTTTTAGGAAATTTATTTTTGTTTAACGTTTTAGAGTCCCCAATTCGTTAAGTTTAAATTTGTAAACAAAACAACTGTTGGTTGATCAATTTGCCACTATTAGGTAATTTTAATCAAAGTTTGCTACACATTGTGTATTAATTTAAGAATGGAGGAAATGCATTCTGGTCACAATTGGTTCAAGTAGTCTGGATCTCTACTCCAGTTATTAATGTTAAAAGCCAAAAGCTCACAATATTTTCATATTTTTTAAAAACTTTTCGTTTGTAATTTCTTTTTTCAATTGCAATATACATTGTTGTCATAACAAAAATTGGCACAAACGCAAAAATGCAATAAATAGTTTAAAGGCATACTCGTAACCACCAAATAATCGTTAATAATAACGAGTTATAATTTAGCGCCTCTGAGTATCTACAGATACCATGCCAACAACTAGGATTGGAATTCTAAATTATGTTTCCTTTAGGAATTTATGAACGTTGATTTTAAAATTTCGGAGATTAAAATTATCAGGAAAATCTCACGCCGACAAGAAATTCCAAGAGTGTGAGACTCGATTAAAAAAATCACACTGAAAGGCTACAAATATACACTTTGTTATTTGAACCGCAAAAGGACGGGTCGTTGTTGCAGCTCTGGTATGACGCAAGAATAATGCAGGCTTCGGTAAAATCTATTTCAACTCTTCAGAAACCCTTTCATCCATAACGTATTTATAACGTATTCATAAAAAATCGTTAAATGGGCATAATAGTAAAGTAAAATGACAAACCTGTGTTTTGCTAGCATTAAATTCAACACTGTTTGCTAAACCCCAATCCATAATTGTTTTAATATCAACGTTAAAAGAATTAATTAAGCTTGATCTCGTGCCATTAACTGTCGAGGGTGAATAATAAGAGTGCTATCATCAGCACAACTATAGATAGGATGGACTCTTGAATTCAACCAATCATTAATATAGATAAGAAAAATCGTTGGTGACAAAGCGGAACTCTAGGGAACTCCTGCATTGGTTGAAAAGACATCGACACACGCCTTTCAATGATTAAAGCCTACATATAAAGTTATGTGGCACCTCATTTCATCGTGCAATCAATAGCGCAGCAACACCAAGAAATACTCCATCACTAAGATATTTCTCAGGTTTACTAGTATGTGAATAACAGTGGACACATTATTTTGTAAAATCAATACGTTCTTTTTTTCAGCATTCATATCTCGTATTTTTCTCGATTATTTATTAAAAATAAACATAAATTTAAACATAATATAAAATAAACATAATATTAAATAAAAATATTTAATAAAAATTAATTAAAAATAAACACTACTACTGCTACTGTTACATGACAATTGCTGTCATTGTACAGTGACAGAAGAATACGAATTTTGTTGTGCTGAATGTGCTAAAACTTAGACCTGGTCAAAGGTCCAGTAGGTAGTGACCATTGTTAAAATTATATTATTTGCCTCAATCCAACTCTGAATACTAAATGATCATTGTTATATTTAAAAAAAATAACAATCAACACATTCATAATAAATTAATACAGCTTTCAACAATAATCTAGTAACATTAAATATTTATTAACTTTGTACTGCAACAACAAATACAACCATTTTCAGACAACACCAAACGATAATATAAATAAATGCAAAGAACATAATCTTCTTCGTAAATGTAATTTAAATACTTTACACAAATTTCTTCTTATTATTTTATTTATTCGACAAGGGAGTCATCTGTTAAACAAGAAAATAACATTTAACCTTTTAACAATTTCTATTTATCTTTTTGTTCCACTCTCTTTTCTAAGAATCTTGTTAAAAAAAAATATATAAATAAAACAGAAAAAAAAATAAATTCTTTATAGCAAAAATTTAAATAAAATTTTCGTCATTCTTTTCTATTCTTCTAAAATGTAAAAAAAACACAAAAGAAATATCGAATACACACAACTTATGCTCGTCTAACACCCAACCTCCATCATCGCCCCCACATACTCTCCTCATTTAAGCTTATTTCTATAAATAAAATTTTCTCAGTTTTCCAAAAAATGTAATATTTAGAATATCATCACATAATAGAAATTTTGAAGAAAAAATAACAATTTAAAATTGGGTTTGTGTCAATTTAAAAAATAGATTTTTCTTCTTTTTTTTTTGTTTTCCATTTTCTTTAGCTTTTCATTTCAATGAAATGAAAAATATATGTATATGCAAATTGAAAGGGTTTGTTAAGTTTGTTTTAAGTAATGTTAAATATTGATGCCAAAAAGATGTTTGTTGATGTTTTATGGTTGTTGCTATAAACGATTGATTTAATTTTTATTTTTATTTTTTTTTAGGATGGTTTTTTTTTACATTTTGTTTGAAAAATTGATTTTAAGAAAAACAAAAAAACACTTTTTTAGGTCAATATTTAAAATCGAAACTGAATTAATTTTAGATGTAGCATAATTTTTGTTAAAGTTACCATAAAAAAAATTCAAACAAACAGCTCGTTGTTAAACAATTTTTTACTATAATGTGAAATATGTTGTTGCTATAGTACTTGTATTATGTAAACCAGCCCTATATTTTTCAAATACGTGACAATTATGCTATTTATATTTTAAATATCGAAAATAAATTAATTTATTTATTTAGTAAACAAAATGTAACTAGATATATATGCATGTAAATATGTAAACCAAAACTCGTTCCATTGTTTTTACCAACAAACTCAAAACAAAATAAATCAATAATAGAAAATTATTTCTACTTGTCGTAACCACCATCAAAACTCTTACAAATAAAACTTAGTTATTGAGTGATAACCTCAAAATAAAAGAAAAAAATATTGATTTATAACAACAATTTACTCACATAATTAAGTTTCGGTTTGATCACATAAGTCTGCAGATATTGATTCAAATATGAACTTTCCTGCAAATCGGTAAAAAAATTATGTTATAAAAATTATTTGTACAAATATATTAAATATCGAAGGAGAATTAAGGAATAGGAAGCTTTCGTAATATGCAAGTAGTGTTAGTATATATTAATGAAAAAATATTGAATAATAATTTTTCCATTTGTAATATAATTTGTAAAACATAAAGTAAAATAATTTTACAAATTAAGATTAAAAATTACAAATAAAAAGGAGAAGCTCCTTAAAACACTGTTAGAGTAACATAAAATTATATACAAATAGAAGTAAACACTAAAAAGTATCGTCTTTACTTTAAATCGAAATAAATAATTTTTCTACGATAATATATGAAAAATTCCCTGTGAAAGCGAAATTTTCTCTACATGGTCTTTAAATTATACCAACTATGATAAAACAGAATATTAATTTTTCTTTTGTTGTTATTATTTTTCTAATATAGTAACTTATATTTAATATAATTTATATTTATCAACGTAGAAATAATGCCAGACCCAAATAATGTATTGAGTAGACATTTGAAAGAGAAATTATATTTTTCTTCAAGAGATGAAAATGCCGTTTTCATCTCACGAAGAACGTTTTCATCTCATGTAGGCACATGAGATGAAAACGTTCTTCGTGAGATGAAAACTGCATTTTCATCTCTTGAAGAAAAATATAATTTCTCTTTCAAATGCCTACTCAATACATTATTTGGGTCTGAAAAACCCAAGTATTACATTCATGAGCTAAAAGTGAAATTCTTACCACCACGTTTTTGCCATTTCTCGACGTTTTAGGACCTACTGATTCTAAAGAAGCAAAAAAAATATGTATGTCTATCTGTCGTCCGGCCGTCACAACCGACGAAATCTAGAAAACGGCTGAAGAGATTTGAAAAATTTTGAATTCTAAAAATAGGTACACTCAATGGTAAGAGCCGAAAAGTCGATGTGTTCGATAACTGTACCGGAAGTGTGTCAAAAAAATCGTCAAGTGTGTCTAAACAAGGAAATATGCATATTTTTGCTTAAAAAACGTTCATTTTAAGTGATAATGAGTAGGAACAAAGAATGTGGAGAAATCTGGATGGTCGGGATTTGTATGTGAGATCAAAAACTAGCTTATTGCATTATAAGTTTGTCAAAAAAATGTTGTCAAGTGTGTCAAAAGAAAGATTTTTATTTATTTTTTTACCCAGTTTTTTGGAAAAAAATAAAATTAATTATTTGTTTGACATGAAATTTTATTATTATTATTGAGAATTATGGCATTTTAAGTTTGTCAAAAAAGGTTGTCAAGTGTGTCAAAAGAAAGATTTTTATTTATTTTTTTACCCAATTTTTTGGAAAAAATAAAATTAATTATCTGTACGACATGAAATTTTATTATTATTATTGAGAATTATAAGTTGGGCAAAAAAATAATGTCAATTGTGTCGAAGAATGATTTTTATTTATTTTTTTAGAAAATTAATTATTTGAATTATTTGATTTGAATGATTATTTGAATGAAATGAAATGTATACACCGAAAAATAACGTTGGTAGAATCAACTACAAAGCTTGTTTGATTTTGCGTCTAATACGAACGTGGTTATTTTAACCAATGTAGCATTGTCAATTATTTTAAAAAACGTAACAATTTTCATTATTTAAATCAACCACGGCGTGATCAATTTTCCTTGTTCATATTTTTCAGTTCAGTTTGTTCATTTTTTTGTTTGAAAATTATTGTGTTTGTTAAAATAAATAACTAGGAGAAAAGAAACTAATAAACAAAATAAAGAAAAATAATAAACAAAAGAATAGAAAAATAAAAAGTTTTTATATATTTTAACATGGCTGGTTTTATTTAACATTTTACTTTAGGAAATAATTTAGATGTGTTTAATTGATTTAAATATTTTTCATATTATTTGCATATAAAATTATGTGCGAAAGAAATTTTTCAGTTAATGTTATAACAAAAATATCGTTAATGAAACAGGCCCTTTCTATAATTAATTTTGGTGATTTAAAAAAATTATAATATTTTTTTAATATTTTTTATTTGTCTTATTTCATGTCCATTTATCGATATTTTAATTTAATTTTTCATAATAATGAGAAAATTATGGAAATTAGTATAATTTTCTACACATAATTCAAATATTTAAATTTGTGATTTCTGAATTTTGGTCTTTTAAATTGTATCATTAAAAAAATGGCGAAAAAATGGACGCATCCTTTACAAACAAAATCACACTCACACATTTCCTATTTAGAACGTAAATATACGAACGCTAGCTTTATGCATAAAAAATGTTTGTCGGGATTGATGCGAAATACATACTTCTAATATAAAAAATTTCAAATATTATATTTACGAAAAAAACGAACCCATACAAACATCGATAGCAGCAAAAACCAAACAAAGATGTACCAAAACCAAAAGATTTAATACGGCGTATTGCTTGATTCTATGTCTATCACAAACGTATTCAATATCACTATTTTTAGTCTAATTTTTTAATTTACCACGTTAATTTACCACGAAAATTAAATCATAATTGACTCAACTACAAACATGGTTAAATCAAATATGTTTGTGATACTTATAAAAAAATATATCAACAACGGTTAAATTGTTAATTTAAATACGGAGCGTTGGTTGATTCAATCACAAACGTATTTAGTTCCCTAATTTTCACTTAATTTTCGATTAACAATGCAACATGTTTGAATCAACCAAGATTTTTTCTTTCGGTGTAATGAACATGAAATTATTATTATTGAGAATTTTATTGCATTATAAGGTTGTCAAAAAAATATTGTCAAGTGTGTCAAAAAAATGATTTCATTCATTTTTATAGATAATTTTTTGGAAAAAAAAATTTAGCTGTTTGTTTACGTAAATATAATTAAATGGAAATTTTTGAATTTGTTATAGTTTTTGAAATATTTTTGGAATTCTGGAAAAGTTTCAGTTTTTGATTTTGTAAGAATTTTTCGAATACTTTAGAATTTTGAAAAATTTAAAATTTTTGATTTTATTTTAATTTTTGCAATATTTTTAAAGTTTTTGAAAAAAGTTTTATTCTTTGTTTTTGTAATAATTTTTGAAATATTTTTAGAATTTTGTTTGATAAAAGTTTGAATTTTTGATTTTACTTAATTTTTACAATGTTTTTGGAATTTTGAAAGAAACATGTATTTGTGAGAGATAAAGAGAGAGAGAGAGAGAGTGAGAGAGATTGAGAGGGAGAGAGAGAGAGAGAGAGAGAGGAGAGAGGAGAGAGAGAGGAGAGAAGGAGAGGAGAGAGAGAGAGAGAGAGAGAGGAAGAGAGAGAGAGAGAGAGAGAGAGAGAGAGAGAGAGAGAGAGAGAGAGAGAGAGAGAGAGAGAGAGAGAGAGAGAGAGAGAGAGAGAGAGAGAGAGAGAGAGAGAGAGAGAGAGAGAGAGAGAGAGAGAGAGAGAGCAAGCTTTAGATTCTGTACCATCCTATAGGGTGAGTGAAACATTTTGATTTTTAAATGTAGTAATTGTAGTCGAGATGTGTGTCTTGGTTCTTCCGATTTTAGAGGTCGTCAGAGTATCTATTCTGTACTCATTTGAATTCGTTTTCTTGTGAAACTTTTGCGTGGAACTCTGTATTTGTTCTGTGCTGAGGAAAGAAATAGTACAATCGAATTCACAGACTGAAGGTAGTTGGAATTATCTCAAGGCACGCAGTTCCTATTAAATTCCTGATAGTACAGGAACTATATTTCATAATGCACAGTGTTCATTACAGAACCTTTTCAACGGGTGTGAAATCCAATCTAGCATTATTGTTGAATGACATTCCAAAGACAAACAACAAAATATGCGTCAACAAATTGAAAACGGCATATCTCAACTTCATACATCAATCAAGATTAAGCACACTAAGAAGAATACGTAAGCTATTAAGCCGAATTGTCTGTCGCCAATTATGTTTAAATTATGTGAAAATTTATTTTGAAGCCAAAGAAGGTTGTCTAAGTATAACCAATACCCTATCTTAAAACCGATGGAGTTGTATCAAACTATGCCAGCCAAACCATACAATCTGCTACCACACGATCGTTTTAGCTGCCAACACCAACCAATTTTAAATGACCAAAAAGTAAAATGGTAACAATGCAGTTTATATTTTCATGCGACCTCACAGCATGTTGACACGGAGCAGGAATTTCAAAACTTATCAAATTTTTTAATCTTGTATTGTGACAATCCCGCCAGCACCTACTATTGACATACATGCGACAAAGTGCAAATTACATATGTACTAGCAGTAATAACAGTGAGATATACCCAAGTTTATGCTCGTCTACCAGTTATTCTGAAGGGACTCTCTCTTCCCACATTACCCAAGTTTTATGCTCACTCCATAATGGCAACATATTTTAGGAATCATTTTTTTTAATCAGGTCAATTGTCTGTGAGTTTTTGTGCCGGACGGCCGAACGGATGTAATCAATCGACGGCCGAAATATAGCTAATCTTTTGTTTAACTAAATTAAACTTCTTACTACCAAAACCGTAGAGAAATATTATAAAAAATGGTATTGTTCATGCAGAGCATACAGAAATTTTAAAGACGAAAAGGATATTTTGTTTTGATTTTCGATATTTTTACACCGCAAAAGTTAACCTAAATGGATCCGAATTCCGAATCGTCTAGACCAGCGTTTCTCAAAACACAATTCGAATTGACAAACTTTTTCAACCTCAAAGAGCTGGATATCGCTTCGAAGTCGAGTTTTGAGTAGTTTACTTAAAATGTTTTCTCTAACCTCAAAAATCAGGAACAATAGTTTTCGAAAAATCATATACCTCTTTAGGTATATAATATTCTATTAACTAGATCTTGAGTTAAACGAGTTTTTTCCCAAAAACTTTATAATTCTGTTTTTTACAAATCGCTTGATCTATTTTCTTTTTCATTAGGTTTTTATTTCCAAACTTAAACTCAATTTGAACTTCCGTTTTTGCTATAAGCTCTACATTATCTTCCACGAGTTCCTCTATGATCTCATCATTGGGCCATCATAAAAGACATTTCCCTATATCGTTTTTCGGCATACGCTGAAACTTAAGATTACTATCCAAATTCCGATCTGTGGTAAAATTTTCTTCGTACGCTTGATGGAGATATTTTATGAGGTCCGAAAGTTCAGTCTTTTTGAAGTGAAAACTTCTTTAGGCGCGTTGTGCAATTTTGTATGGGGAAAAATTTCTTTATTCGAGTTATCGAGTTAATCATGAATTCATAAAAATCATAACAATTTCTTTTTACGAATTTTAAAAAATTGATCGATAATGCAGTTTTTTAAATTTATTTATTTAATTATCTTAATGGATTTTGCCTAAATGTTGATAATTATTTGATTTGGTTTTTATTTAAATATCGTTTTATACGGAATTAGTTTGTTAGATCAATGTTTTTTTGGTTGAGTATAATTTTTATGAAATTGAAAAATGAAAGTATAATCTGAATCAATCGCTTTTGTTTATCAAAATTATATGTATTGGAATTTAACACATCATGATGTTACAAATTTTATCATCTACACCAAATATGTTGTTGGTTTGCAATGGAATGTAACACATGTTTCGAAAATTAAGTGAAGATAGTTGATAAAATCAATTATATCGATTTAAAACTCAAAATTACGAGACCGAATTCGCGCAAATACTGTACAAAGAAGCATATCTTATGTATGATTAAATATGGATGGCAATCACGATGAATAAACTAATTAAAAATGGTGGCAATTAGCCGATAGTGATTTGCAAACGTTAACAATGCATTAATACCAATGAATTCAACACTTAGCTTGCCGCAGGAAGATTTGTAAAATTTAAAATTGTTGATCTATTGGTATTGGTATTGGTATTGTATTCCCTACCTAAATCTACCCGGGTAGGAGCTGCCAATGTCAAACCACGGACCAATTTCGGGCAAGTATTGGCGAGCCAAGCCAGGGCCAGATCTAGTCCAGTTGTAAATGCCAGGACAGAACCAAGGTTCAGTTTATTATATTACGCGTTATTAACCAGTCAAAAGCATTGTAAACATGTGCAGGCCATATTATGTTTATCTTTATTTTCATATATGTTACTCTATTTACAACCTCTTTCCACACATTTAAAGGAGGTCTGAAAAAAAATTTGTTTGGTAGACCTGGCCCAAATCTTATTTGCCAGACTAGGCCCCAGGACATCAGTCCAAGCTTGGCCCAGGCTTGGACCATTTGAAAATGTTAAGCCTGGCCCTATCCCCAAAAGCTATGGCGCAGGCTTGGCGCAGGCTTGGTACCTTAGCTTTTTCTTACCCGAGTGATAACAAATTTTTTGAAATATGCAGCCTGTCGAACCTTTGTTTGGGTATGAATTGTCACCAGTCCCGTCAACACTTTCGATGAATTTGGGAACATATCCCTTTCGACACCTCCTCCCAGAAATCGCAATTAATGAGTCAATTAAAAAAGCAAGTCTTCTCAAGGGAAACATTTGTAAATGCAACAGGTGATAAGTCGAATCGTATACGAAAAAAAATTTTACTAAAATGGTTTTTAAACGAAAACATTTCAATTGAACAAAACATTTATTTTTCACCGGCACCACTCAATTCCGAAAACCAAGGGATAGGTGTATACATTAGTATAATCATTAACGCCAACGCTATCAATTATCATTTGTTTAAAATTCATGCCATGTATGCATCATTATTAATATATTAGCATTCACAACGCGTATTAATCAAACAAATTTTATTCAATTTCCCATAACTTATTTATTTCAAACAACAAAAACTAATTAATTTAAAATTAAATTCAAATTAGTATATTTGGCAGTGGCAATATAATATGTTGAGACTTTTCATAAAAATATAAATATATTTCTATTAAACTCAATACAAGGTGATTAACAAACATATTATAGAAAGCTTTAAAAATATGTAATTTTTATTGTAAAGCGAAGACATAGATTTGAATTTCTAAATGAAAATCCTTTACCCCCTGTGGCTGTCTACTCTTCGCTTTTTTCCAATAAAATTAATCAATAAATTTTACTTAAAAAATTGTAATACATTTTATGGCGGCTCCATCATCATAAGAGTCTATTGAGAATTCAATATCTTTCGGTTTTTTATTACAAAGATATATGAATGACGTATTTCAACTCCCACTTATATAATAGTAGGAAGTATGAGCAACAACGATATAAAAAATATTCAATAAAGCGCTTTATGCTTCAAAAAAATTTTTTTGTTTTAGTTGAAATAGATTATTGTTGTACAGTTTATTGATGGAAATAATTATTTCAATTTTATTTGTTTTATTTCTGCTCATTTCATGATGGATTTTGTTTGATTTGATATTGGTATGAATTTGATTAGGATATGAATTGTTTGTGTTAATGACAGCAAATATTGAGTGGTTGTTATATATATATATATGATATTGGAGAACAAATAATCGCAGCTTAAAAAATGCTCTTCATCGATGTTAATACTTCCACAAAAAATATTTCTCTTTTGAATTCCACATTTTACAACACCAAACATCTTCAATATCATATTTCATCCCTAAATGACAAAGTTTATGAAAATTTTCGTTTAATTCCAACAAGAAAAACAATTACTTTCATTTTAATTTTTTATTCTTCTTAGTTCTTGATTTAAGTTATCAACTTTGTTTAACTTAACAAAGACCCAAAGTATGTCAAAAAATAAATTTATCTCTGGAACTGTAACTAATAACAATATAAGATTCCGAAAATTCTTGGAAAATTCAATTGAGTTTCTTTTTAAATTTTTTATTCAATTTCAATCAACACTTTATTTTTCTTTTTTCTTTTTTTTCTCCTTTTTTTTTTTTTTTGATTTTCTATCAAACTTTTTTAATTTTGATTTTGAGTTCATGTTCATACGATTGATTTTCACCATTTTTTTAATGAATTTTACAGTTAACTTTAATTGAAAATAATTTTCTTTAGAATCAAAGTGAGAAGGTATTGGTGAGAATATCTTATACTAAAAGTGATATAACGTTTTATTTTCTAAACATTTATATGGTAATAGAATATAAAACATGGGAAATGGAAAATAATTTAATTTTACGGTTTTAGAAAAGTAAAGAAAATCGATAATCATATGAATTTTATTTTGTCTTTATAGATATTTTTTGAGTTTTCGTGTCTTTACGATGGAAAACTAAATTATATACAGGGAATTTTATGTATTCATTTTCAAAATTAAGATTAGTGGATGTACAAATTTTTTATTAGATTTAAAATTAGATATTGACGTTTTGATCTTAATTTTGTTTTATATTTAAAGAAACGGGTAATTAACTTTAAGTGAATATTATTTATAATAAAATGTGTTTATGTCAGAAAAAGGTTTGAGTTTTCACATTTTACAATATCTTAAAAAGGGAAGGTCATTGATCTAATGAACGCAATTTATTTATAATGTTATTTAATTTATAATGGAAATAAAAATTTAACATTTTTGATTTCATTTGGAAGATTCATTAAAATCGTATCATGAACTAAGGCTGTAGTAGGAGAAGAGATCAAATGTTTACCAGAAGTGAGAAACAGAAGTTGGGTTGAAAGAATTATTTTGATTGTTGTCAAGAACTTATATATTGAATTTCATTAAAATCATTTACCACTGCTTGAAATTTTCAAATCGACAGATGCTCAGAAAACTTAATCACCACTTTATTCAATTCCGCCTTAAACCAGTTTCTTACAAATTCAGTAAGCGCTTGAAAACACTAAATCAAAACTTTTTTAACACACATTGTGAAAACGAAACTACAAATTCACACATTTTGTCAAAGTTTCATCAAAAATTCTAAATTAATGAGGGGTGTAATGTGAAAAATATTAATTGTTGTGAGAACTTTATATAAAATTAATTTATTTAAAAGTTAATATGAAAAATATGGAGGGGCTGAAATCTCACAGCTCTGAGATATCAAGACTTCGGTCTGGGTTAAGGATTTTGATATAGTTTTCGGCAAAAAACTTTTATGAGGACATGGTTTTTAGTTTTGGGCAGCGATGTACATCAAACATAACTCTTTGTTAAAGTACAAGTATTTTTTATCCCTGTTTAAAAATTTATTACAAAACTAACACGAAACATCAACACGTTACCGGAAAATTATAATCAAAATTCCAAAAATATTGTTAAATTAAATAAAATCAAACTTTTTCAAAATGCCAAAAATATTGCAAATATTAGAATAAAATCAAATATTTAAATATTTTCTAAATTCCAATAATATTTCAAAAATTCTTAAAAATTCAAACTTTTTCCAAAATTCTAAAAACATTGCAAAAATTATTACAAAATCAAAAATTGAAACTTTTTTCAAAATTCCAAAAATTATTATAATATCAAAAATTAAAAATTTTTCAAAATTCTAAAAATATTTCAAAAATTCTTACAAAATCAAAAATTAAAACTTTTGCCGAAATTCTAAAAATATTGCAAAAATTATTACAAAATCAAAAATACAAACTTTTTCAAAATTCCAAAAATATTTCAAAAACTATAACAAATTCAAAAATTTCCATGTCCAATCTCATTTTAAATTACATTTACGTCATAAAAACAGCTACATTTTATTCCCAAAAAATTGGCTAAAAAAATAAATGAAATCATTTTTTGACACTCATGACATTATTTTTTGACAAACTTATAATGCCATAATTCTCAATAATAATAATAATATATCATGTCATACGAACTATTAATTTTATTTTTTTCTAAAAAAATTGGGTAAAAAATAAATAAAAACCTTTCTTTTGACACACTTGACAACATTTTTTGACAAACTTATAATGCCATAATTCTCAATAATAATAATAAAATTCATTTCAAACAAACACTTTTATTTTTTTTGCAAAAAATTAGGTAAATACTAAATAAAAATCTTTTGACACACTTGACAACATTTTTTTGACAAACTTATAATGCCATAATTCTCAATAATAATAATTAAATTTCATTTCAAACAATTTTATTTTTTCCAAAAAATTGGGTAAAAAAATAAATAAATCTTTCTTTTGACACACTTGACAACCTTTTTTGACAAACTTATAATGCCATAATTCTCAATAATAATAATAAAACTTCATTTCAAACAAAGAATTAATTTTATTTTTTTCCAAAAAATTAGGTAAAAAAATAAATAAAAATCTTTCTTTTGACACACTTGACAACTTTGTTTTGACAAACTTATAATGCAATAATCTAGTTTTTGATCTCACATACCAATCCCGACCATCAAGATTTCTTCAAATTTAATGTTCCTACTCGTAATCACTTAAAATGAACGTTTTTTAAGCCAAAAATTTGAAAATTTGCTATTTTTGACACACATAATGATTTTTTTGACACACTTCCGGTACAGTTATCGAACACAGCGTCCTTTCGGACCTATTGTATACCTATTTTTAGAAAAAAAAAATTTTGAAATCCCTCCAGCGGTTTTCCCTGCAGCGTAGGTAATGACGGCCGGACGGCCGGCCGGCCGGCAGACAGACATACATTTTTTTTTTTTTGCTTTTTTAGAATCAGGAGGTCCTAAAACGTCGAGAAATGTCAAAAAAAGTGGGGGTAAGAATTTCACTTTGAGCTCATGAATGTAATACTTAGGTCTTTCAGACCGAAGTAATTACAAGCTTTTATTTGATCTTATAGACTTTATTAATTCTAATTTACATATATAAAATACAAGTGTGAAAGTTGTCATCTGTTTATTAATATTATTTATATTTTTTTTGTTTCCATGGAACCCGACTCCAATTCGTTAAAATTAAAATTCTGTGTGTTGAAAATCCTTTTTGTAATAATTTTATATTGTCAACATCTATTTGAAACTTGAAATTGTTAAAGGAGAGAAGAACCTGTGCATTTTCTATACTTGAGGTTAGGTAGGAATAAGCCAAGTTCTAAGTATCAATCATTATTTTTTAAATTTTCATCATTACTTTGTTTAATTAAAATATTTTCCTTCCCTCTTTTATTTACTCCTTTGATTTTACGTAAAATTGAAGACTGTTGCTTTTGTTCTTTTGTTGCTATTCACTATAATTATTTTTTCTCCTTTTTTATTTTATTTATTTTATTCTCATTTATTAAAATTTTTACTATTTCATTTACAAGTTTATATTACACTGTGCGACAGCCAAAATCCGCTGAGGTTCTGACTACCGGGAAAAGTTATATCGGGAAAAAAAGTTATACGTGTCCCGGCGTTTCGCTGGGTCACGTCTAGAAATCGAGATATATCGATTTGAAGTTAGTAAGTATCATATAGGAGAAATTGTCACGTTTAGGGTTCTTTTTTGACATAACTCGAGAACGACTAGTCCGATTTTGCTGAAACAAATTTAGAAATTAAGAATTACAATTCCTTTAATCTACTGATATACTATACCGAAAAAGTAACGAAAAGATAAAGATAAAAAAAAAATAAAATAAATAAATAAATGAAATAAAAATAAAAATTATAAAGTAAAATAAAAGAATAATAAAATAAAAATATAATAAAAATATAAAAAAATAAACTAAAAAAATTTAATAAATACATAAAATAAATAATAAATAATAAATAAATAATAAATAAATAATAAATAAATAATAAATAAATAATAAATAAATAATAAATAAATAATAAATAAATAATAAATAAATAATAAATAAATAGTAAATAAATAATAAATAAATAATAAATAAATAATAAATAAATAATAAATAAATAATAAATAAATAATAAATAAATAATAAATAAATAATAAATAAATAATAAATAAATAATAAATAAATAATAAATAAATAATAAATAAATAATAAATAAATAATAAATAAATAATAAATAAATAATAAATAAATAATAAATAAATAATAAATAAATAATAAATAAATAATAAATAAATAATAAATAAATAATAAATAAATAATAAACAAATAATAAATAAATAATAAATAAATAATAAATAAATAATAAATAAATAATAAATAAATAATAAATAAATAATAAATAAATAATAAATAATAAATAAATAATAAATAAATAATAAATAAATAATAAATAAATAATAAATAAATAATAAATAAATAATAAATAAATAATAAATAAATAATAAATAAATAATAAATAAATAATAAATAAATAATAAATAAATAATAAATAAAAAATAAATAAATAATAAATAAATAATAAATAAATAATAAATAAATAATAAATAAATAATAAATAAATAATAAATAAATAATAAATAAATAATAAATAAATAATAAATAAATAATAAATAAATAATAAATAAATAATAAATAAATAATAAATAAATAATAAATAAATAATAAATAAATAATAAATAAATAATAAATAAATAATAAATAAATAATAAATAAATAATAAATAAATAATAAATAAATAATAAATAAATAATAAATAAATAATAAATAAATAATAAATAAATAATAAATAAATAATAAATAAATAATAAATAAATAATAAATAAATAATAAATAAATAATAAATAAATAATAAATAAATAATAAATAAATAATAAATAAATAATAAATAAATAATAAATAAATAATAAATAAATAATAAATAAATAATAAATAAATAATAAATAAATAATAAATAAATAATAAATAAATAATAAATAAATAATAAATAAATAATAAATAAATAATAAATAAATAATAAATAAATAATAAATAAATAATAAATAAATAATAAATAAATAATAAATAAATAATAAATAAATAATAAATAAATAATAAATAAATAATAAATAAATAATAAATAAATAATAAATAAATAATAAATAAATAATAAATAAATAATAAATAAATAATAAATAAATAATAAATAAATAATAAATAAATAATAAATAAATAATAAATAAATAATAAATAAATAATAAATAAATAATAAATAAATAATAAATAAATAATAAATAAATAATAAATAAATAATAAATAAATAATAAATAAATAATAAATAAATAATAAATAAATAATAAATAAATAATAAATAAATAATAAATAAATAATAAATAAATAATAAATAAATAATGTATAAATAATAAAAAACTTATAAATAAATAGTAAATAATAAATAAACAATAAAAAATAATAATAAATAATAATAACAAACAATGAATAATAAATAATAATAATAAATAATAATAATAATAGTAATAAATAAAAATAAATAATAATAATAAATAATAATAATAATAAATAATAATAATAATAAATAATAATAAATAATAATAATAATAATAATAATAATAATAATAAATAATAATAATAATATGATAAAATATGATAAAATATAATAAAAATATAAAATAAAATTATACTAAAAATAATAAAATAAAATAATAAAATAAAATAAATAAATAAAAAATAAAAGAATAAAAAATAGAAAATAATAAATAAAAAAGTAAAAAAAAAATAAAATTAATACACAAAGACACATGTCCAAATACATTTAAAACAATAAATTTTGGAGTTTATTCCAGTAAAAATATTAAAAAAAAATTTCTATGAAAAATCAATATTCTTGTCAATATGAGATACCTTTAGTTAATTGTGAATAAAAGCTAAATGCGTTCATCGATTTTCATGATCTATGTCTCGTTTTGTGCACAGATTATTTGACTTTACGTCAAAGTAATAAGACTTGACACTTTTTTCCGTTTTGAATTTTTCATGATTTTTTAAAATACAATTTTTTTATTTTTTAGGCAAAAAATTATTTTTTTTCTTCATAAATTTATTTATAACTGCGAAACCGTTGATTGTGTAAGGATTCAGTGTTTTAGTAGATTAAAAGAATTGTAATTTTTAATTTTTCTAAATTTGTTCAAGTAAAATAGGACTAGTCGTTCTCGAATTATGTCCCCAAAACGTGACTATTTCCCTATATGATACATGCTAACTTCAAATCGATATATCTCTATTCCTAGACGTGACCCAGTGAAACGCCGAAACACGAATAACTTTTTTTTTGCGATATAACTTTTCCCGGTAGTCAGAACCCCAGCGGATTACAGACCCCTACCATTTGTCGCACAGTGTTATTTTCAATTTCATTTACTTTGAATTCTTACTTTTGGTTTATTAGTTTTTATTTTAGTTTTCACTTGAAAGCAGAATTTTTTTTCTATGATTTTTTGTTAAAATAAACAAAATTTCCAATTGTTTTTTTTATTTTACAAATCCAAAAAGTTGCAAGAAAAAAACTGATATTTTGTTTTTATAAAACAAAAACTTGAATACAAAAATGGGGATTAACACCATTTTTATACCAACGGTTAAAAAATCAACTAGCTGCGCCAGCAAAAATAGCCACTTCAAGTTTATATAAAATAGATTTATTCTGAACATTTTATTTGGTTTTATATTTTCTACACCTCAATTTTTCAATTAATCTAAAGTCACCAGCCGATATGATTAAAAAATTGAAAAAGCATCCCATGGGAGATCACCGTTATACAAAATATTTTAATTAAAATAATTTTTCAAGTAAAATACCTTTCCTGTGGTTTTAAGGGTTAACAACCAGACGAGGCGTAAATCGTGGATAGCAAGATCCGTATGCGGCTCTAATTGTTTACTAACTATAAAATTAAAATCGATGTACAATAAAATCGTTTGCCAAGTATCTAATAAAGATCCCAAACTTAATATAGCTTTATCTGTTGCTATCTGCACTACATCGATGTATGGATTGAATGCGGATGATTTTCATACAGTCGTAAGCGGAGTGCTCTCTCAGCAGTTAGTTTCGTTGTGTAATATTTCAACGCTAATTCACATAACGTAACAGTCCTGTAAAGCGCCAATTCTAATAGTATATGTAAGACTGTCTTAGAGTACTTGGTTACTACAATTTTGAAAACCTTATAAATGTTAATCAAAATACAATAGAAAATGATTTTCCATATCTTGAACTTTAAGTTTTTAAAGAATGTTCTGCTTTGGTGGTCACAGAGGGACAAACATATTATTAATTACGAAGTTTTTTGTCCTTTTCCAAGTAATTCATTGCAGTCTTCAATTTATCAACAATTATTTTTTTTGTTGTTCTATCCAAACGCTAGCCTAAAGCAAATTGTAATATATAAAAGAGTTCGATTTCGCAAAAATATTCTAGGCCTCTAGGCCTTACAAAACCCGATTTTGAAAAGGTATCAATTCAATGTTTTTGTCCTAAATATTGTGTAGTTTTTGGCTAAAAGTTGATAAGTATTCGATTTAAGATGCTTTAACTTTAGGATTTGTTGGTGTAAACACGACATGTCCCCAAAAATATGCAACTCCAAACAAAATATATGACATTGACGATTAGTTAACGTCTTTAAAATAACAAGTTGACGTTTTTAAAATAGCGCAATCAGTTATGCCATCTACATCAATATTTTCATACCAGAACCAGTCGGTTACGGTTTTGGTAGCAGGCGGATCAAATCTTGCAAATAATTTTTCAAAAACTTCGGCGCCGCTTAATGTCAAATTCGGTAGACAATAAAACCTTGTCTTGAAAACAATAGTTTTAAATCTCAAAACTTAAAACAGGTAAAGGACATTTTTTCTTTGTTTTCCTAGAATTTGAAATTTTCACTGCAATTTTGAATCATTCTTTATAAACCGACTTTGCTTATTCTTGAATATATCAAGGGCATAATATAATATAAGGATAAACGTAAACCCAAAAATTTCATTATTACAAAGAAATTATATTAGTTAGGAGAAGAGCCTATTAGTTATTACTTATTAGTTAAAAAAACTGACTGTTTCCATTACATATTTGTAGTATTGAAGAAGTTAAGTACAAAATAACCAAAACAGTATTGAAAAGGACAGCAAATATGTAATAAATTGGTGCTAAAATATTTAATGAACAAAAAGTATTAAATAAAAAGTTAATAATATTGCTTCTTTGTATTATTTTATTTTTTTGTTTGGAAATAACAAAATTATTTGTATAATCTAAAATGGTTTAGAAGAAAGAATATGATTAGATTAGAAGAAAAAAGACGATAAATATGCTAAATTTAAAAAAAAAGGGATAAACAGTTTCTTTAAATTTGCAATGACTAAATGTGTTTGGAAAACTAAATTTTACCATTGGCGTAATCAATTAAAATACCTAATTAAAATATCTCTTTTTCACAGATTGTACAGATATTGTAGGAATATTGTGAATTCAACAAAAAGGCGAATTATTAAATTTGTTTTAAAAATAGATTGACTTTTTAACTACACATTTTTTGAGGTGGAGGAAGTAAGCTCATTTGGTTCGACATTAAGAATCGTATGTCTAGAGTTTCTCTTTATCAGATAACTGTTACTCTTCATTTTTAGGGTTCCGTTTTTTATACGGAACACTATTGGTGAGAGTAAAACGTGTTTTTCACATTATTTCGACTATCTCGTGAACCATTAATCCGATGAACATAGAATTTGAGGTGCTTATAAAACTAACTTATCCACACAAGATGGTGGGTTAAAAAATAAATAAAGTTGTGTTCGTTTGTTTTAAGGAGGTACGATGTAAAGCCTTTGAAAACATACATTTTTTTATCGAGACGAGTAGGGTATCATATGAAAGGGCTTCATTTCAGCATTATTTAAAAATATATTTTGGAATTTTTTGTATAATTTTGAAAAATGACGTTTTCTGGATGTTTTATTGCCCCGAATAACTCCGACCCTACTTCATCGAAAACCTTGATATATGTTTGGGTAGGTTTTTAATGTAAGTGGCAGATACCCATAACTATATTTATTAAAGGGGTGGGAATGTTAAGGGGTAAAAACATCATTTGAAACCAGGTCATGTGGGGTGTCATTTGAAAGAGCACTTGTTTTAGAAATATTGCCGTTTTTTTTAGAATTTTGCAATCCATAGTTTTTGAATTATTATCAAAAAAGTGACATAAAAAGTTGGTCCACCCCCTTGCATTTCGAGCCTAATTAACAGAAAAATTTGAAAAAATTCACAGAGACAGGAAGTTTGATAAACTCTGAACGAAAAATATAGCGAGCTCTCAAATAATTATATGTTTGTGCTTTTAAGGGATTGGGGTGGGGAAGGGTGAAAAAAAACTTTTTTTGACCCAAGCGAGTGGGGCGAGTGTCATTTGAAAGAGCACCAAATTTCCAAAACATTGCAATTTTTTTTGAATTTTCCGGTACACAGTTTTTGAGTTATTCTAAAAAATTTGCAAATTCCAGACCGTCCCCCCCCTCCCCCTACATTTCGACACTGATTGACAGAAAAAATTGAAAAAATTCATAGAGACAGGAAGTTTGGTATATTTTGAACGAAAATTATAGCGAACTCACAAATAATTATATTTCTCTCTAAAAAAAACTTTTTTGAACCAAACGACTGGGGTGTCATTTGAAAGAACACTTAATTTAAGCAACATTGCAACATTTTTTAGAATTCTGCGATGCACAGTTTTTTAGTTATTGATAAAAAAAAGTGCTATTTTAAGTGATGTATACCACCCTATATTTCGACGCTGATTTATAGAACAAATATTCCCAATTTAGACCATTAAAATACTGGTTGAATCTTTCTTTAGCTAACATAAACAGCTATGGATAAGATTTAACCTCAAGTAACATTTTTGATCAATTTAGATGTGATTGACATTTACAATTGACGTCTACGATTAAACATTTATTCTGTTATGCGTCCATAGTCTGGCGATATGAAGACTTTACAACATAACTTTATGTCATTTATTTTTGATGTTGTGTTCTTTTACATTCACGGAACCCTGGCGAGCGAATTTTATTCGCGTTCGTCCAACTTTTTTTTATATTGTCTCTGTTGAGATAACATGTATCCATAAGCACAGTTAAAAATTTAATATTAAATTCAGCACAGCATTTTGGAGGAGAGAAGTGGAAAGCTAAAAACAAGCAAGGGGATAGTAGAGGAAAGAGAAGAAAATGTGTAAAGTAAGACTTTTAATGTGAGAGACTTAGTTTCTTTATGTTAAACTTAAATTTTTTAAGGTTGTAATTAGGCGGAAAAACAGTAGGATTTAGAGAATTCCCTAAAGTGGTCGTTCGTGGAAAAAAAATTGACTCCAATACTTCAGAAAGTATGGAGACTTTAGCAATTGCTCCATAGTTGGAAGAATCGGACTTATTTCCTTTTTTTGGAATAGGGTGGACAATTTCGGATAGTGGGTAAATGGAAATTAACATAGAAGGGTGGAATAGTCTACATTATGGTTTAGCTAAAGATTGATGGCAGTTTCTAAGTACGATGGCTACTATATCGCCTGAACCCGTTGATTTATTCACATTTAATTCTTAAAGAATCTTTTATAAAACTCGGTTGCAACAAAAAACCTGTTTCATAGAGCATTTGTCTATTGGTAGGGAAGGCGGCAGCTGATTAGAAGCTGGCAGTTGTTTGCGGCTGCAAAGTGAGAAACTAAACGATCAGCTTTTTGTTCAGATGTGGAGGGAATTATATTGTGTAATTTCAGAGCAGGAACTTGAGATGGCTTTTTACCCATAAGCAGAAAATTTGGGGTTGTTATTACCTTGCAGGATTTCTTTAATTTTTTCATGGGTTTCAGGTCGTCTAATGGTTTTTCACTGTTTATGGGATTTTAAGCATTTCTACGGGCGGTTTTCAGAAGTTCACGATTGTTAGCTGTATGTGTTTGTTGGAATTGCGTGTGAGCTTTATGTTTGGAGTTAATTGCAGACCGACAGGTTTCATTAAACTACAAGTTGTTTGCGATCTTCGTTTGCTGAATGGATGTCGAAATTAAGCGTTCCATAGCCGATCGAATGGCTGATGATATTCGCAGCGCAATTGCATTTACGTTTTTATCAGCAGATAACCTGACCGTTCATAACTTTTCCTAAGTCCGTAACATTTTCTTGCTTTTTCACTACACAAAACTTTGATAAGATCAATTCATGAACCACGTTTAACAACTCATGAGCCACGTTTTACAAAGTACCAACTGTTTAAAAAATTTATCGAGGGTTGTTTTTTGGATTTTGGCTTACTTGTTCACTACAAAAGTTGTAGTTGATTTGACTTGGGAAAATCAAATCATATTCAACTACACCAACTTCATTTCATTTCATTTCATTTTATTTATTTATTTTATTTCATACGTGTGCATTTGAATGTACGCTTCACAAGCTAAACGTCTTCATGTGTTACATCCAATATGGATTTTTAGGTAAAGTAAATCGTCTGGACGAATCATACAGACATTTTGATGGCATCAAACCAGTTGTTTTCTTTTCGGGGTGTAAATAATAATAAAAAACAGCTGAAATTTTGCAATCCTCCAAATGGTTCCCTTTACAAACCTTTTGCAATAGAAGTGGGAAAATAATTTAATAGTATGATTATCACAAAGATCATATAAACCAAAACTAATAGATTAAGTAAGCAAGTAATTTTTATTTTAATTTGCCAAATTTCGTTTAAAGTTATAACTAAAAATTACCCACAATTTAAATGATTAAATATGGAGGGGCTGAAATCTCAAGCTCTGAGATATCAAGACTTCGGTCTGGGTTGAGGATTTTGATATAGGTTTCGGCATAAAACTTTTATGAGGACATGGTTTTTAGTTTTCGTCAGCGATGTATATCAAACATAACTATTTGTTAAAGTACAAGTATTTTTTATCTCTGTTTAAAAATTTATTACAAAACTAACACGAAACATCAATACGTTGTCGGAAAATTATAACAGTCTATTCCGGCATTTCCCTGGGAATTGGGAATTGAGAAAAAAGTGCAATAAATGAAATAAAAAAATATGTTCTCATACGAATTTGTTATTTCTCGCGGTACGGAATACTAGTTATGAAAAAATTGCTATAATTTATTTCTCAATTCCTATTTCACGATGTACAGGAATAAGGCTACAGGACATATATTAACATAATTTAGTGAAAAGATTATACAATCAGCAAACTACTCAAAAACCTCTCCATTTAGCGTTTCGAGAAAATATTTCAAAATCACCAATTCATATTTCTTTCAAAATTCCAAAAATATTGTAAAAATTAAATAAAATCTAAAACTCAAACTTTTATCAAATAAAAAATTTTTACGAAATCAAAGATTAAAACTTTTTTCAAAAATTCTAAAAATATTCCAAAAATTCTTACAAAATCCAAAATTGAAACTTTTTCAAAATTCCAAAAATATTTCAAAAACTCTAAGAAATTCATGTTCAATTATATTTAAGTAAAAAAACAGCTAAATTTTTTTTTCCAAAAAATTGGTTAAAAAAAAATGAAATCATTATTTTTGGCATTCTTGACAAACTTATATTGCCATAATTCTCAATAATAATAATAAAATTTCATTTCAAACAAATAATTAATTTAATTTTTTTCCAAAAAATTGGGTAAAACAATATATAAAAATCTTTCTTTTGACACACTTGACAACATTTTATAATAAACTTATAATGCAATAATCTAGATTTTGGTCTCACATACCAATCCCGACCATCTTCTACAAATTCAATGTTCCTACTCGTAATCACTAAAAATGAACGTGTTTAAACAAAAAATATGCAAATATCCTTGTTTTGACACACTTGATGATTTTGTTGACACACTTCCGATACAGTTATCGAACACATCGTCCTTTCGGATCTCCCCATTGAGTAAACCTATTTTTAGAAAAAAAATTTTTAAAATCCGACCAGCGGTTTTCTAGATTTCGTAGGTTGTGACGGACGGCCGGCCGACAGACAGACATACATTTTTTTTTGCTTTTTTAGAATCAGTAGGTCCTTAAACGTCGAGAAATGCCAAAAAAGTGAGAGTAAGAATTTTACTTTTAGCTCATGAATGTATTACTTAGGTCTTTCAGACCGAAGTAATTATCCACAATTTAAATGGTTAATATATCAACTTATTTTACAAATGCCTAGGTGGCTGTTGAAAAATCTAATATTGTCTATTTATTGATGTATGGGAAGCCACCCAATCCGAATCATGTTCTATACACTCAATGGCTTGCGACAAATTTTACAAACGTGTCGTAAGTTCAAATTTGTAAATGATCCAAAATATCCAAAACCACAACAAATTCTGCATGTTCGCTTCATGTCAAGTTTGGGGTGCTGCCTCTGTTTCCATCTTGGCCCTCTTGGACTCTGTTCAAAAGCGAGCTATACGAATTGTGGGTGATCGAACTTTGACATCAAAACTTGATTCCCTACAACATCGTCGCACTGTTGCTGACCTCGTTGTTTTTTACAAATATCGTCATCAGCAGTGCTCAGATGAAATCAGCGGCATCATGCCTCAAACTTGTTCTTACCCCCGTTCCACTCGGCAATCGGCTGCCGCAACCAGTGGAACGGTAAAGATCCCACGCTGTCATACTGGCAGATCGCAGAGAGACTTCTTTGTCCGAACTGCGTACAAATGGAATAGTTTGCGGAACACTTAGTCTCAGGTGGCTTCAACCCTTAGAACGCCAGTTGTTGTGGGACCCAGGTCTAGACCTAGGTCTTAAAAGGTATTTATGTGTGTTGTTGTGACACATATTCTAAACCCTATTACACAACACATTTTATTAAAAAAAAAAAAAAATCAATTCGACTTATGTTCAGATTAATACAAGTTGATTTTTGTGGTTGACATATGGTAGAATTATGATCTTAAACTAGAACAAAGATTGCATACTTTAACCAAATCCAATTATGTCCATACGCAATAATTATTTTTTAGACATGTCTCAACGTTTCGACTCCATCCAAGATTTCTATGTAAATTGGAAAAAATATTTTAAACCAAAACAAACATAGCTTGTCTTCTTCATCACAAAGAAAAAATTCAACCACTTCTCTTCACAAAGCTCCAAACCAACTCGTGTTCTACATCCAACGAATTGTACCAAAATATGAGAAAAATGTAACATATCAAGCAAAATAGGTCAATAACCACGCCATTAAGAGCCGAGCAATCTGACTCCGGGGTTTATTTATGAAATAAAAATCAAAATAAAAAAATTATAGAATTTGCACTACACAAAGCTTCGGGCAATCGAAATCATGGTCCGAATCTAAAGAACAACGATAAATTTAAAAAAAAGTTAAAAGTTTGTTCGCTCCGATAATACTTTGAAAGAGAATTGAGAATTTGCCGAATCCAATAAATATCGCATTCGGCTCTATATATAATGCCGAATTCGAAATTTGCTGAAAAACACAGATTTTTGTTTCGTTATCTTAAATATGTGGTTTCGAGACGCTGGCTGACAAAAACGCATGGGAGTACTTTGGTGTATGATCGAGGTTCACGTGAAAATGGAAGACCTGGATTCATATCAAAAGTTGGATAAAATTACAAAGGGTCTCCCCAATACCTGCTAGTTTGAATCTTCAATAACTTCTAATCTTGGCTTTCAAATTTTTTGAAGCTTGGTGTACAAGGTTTAAGTATTGTTTCCAATATTTTTTGGAAGATATGGTATTCCGGTTAAAAGTTTTGAGCTTTTTACAGGTGTTTATTTCTAATGTGCTACATTTACATAGTTACAAGTTGATTTCCATAATAAAATTTTTATTAATTTGAGAAAAGTTGGAGGGCCTACCATGCAACAGAATGTTTTTTATGTTTGTTGGTAGTATACAACATTCGTTCGTGAATTAATTTTTATGACATTTTACTAAAAGACGCAAATATGTATGACAAGGAGCTGATTAGTTTTTAAGCGATATTGAACAGAGTAGGGGGGGGGCGCCTCCTGAGCAATTGTTTTTTTCAAAGCTCAATAACATTTGCACTTGATAATCAAATTGCATGAAACTTGGTACATAAGCATTAGGTACGGTTTTCACATCAGTTCCGCATCCCATCTGTCGGTTTTTCACTTGCGGTAAACAAAATTTTGTTTGTTTTTCTTCAGGGTTTTTATCAGATGAAACTTATGAATACGGGTTCATTGGTGTGAGAAGATAATGATCAGCTTTTGGGCACATTGACCAAAGTGGCGAGGATCCACCATAAAACTGCTGACTCTTCCCTCGGCAATAAATCAATTAATTCAGTAAATTATTTGTGATGTAACATCACCCCGATGGAAAATCTCCCATCAAGAATAATATAAGAACTGAATCTAAAAAATTATGGTGCAAATTATGAAACTTTTTGCAATCCATACAATTTTCAGCCGGCTAGCCCTGATGAGAATGATAAACTTTTTTAAAGTTTATAAATTTTCTCATTGGTTCGAAACTAGATCGCTCTAAAATTGTATGGATTGCAAAAAGTTTCATAATTTGCACCATAATTTTTTAGATTCAGTTCTTATACAATAAATCAATTTTAATGACACTATGCCAAAAGATGAAGATTTTAATGACAAAGAACTGATTAGTTTTTGGACAATATTGGGATAACTGGTGGGTGAGGAAGTCTCCCGAGCACCTGTTTATTTGAAACTAACAGATATTTGATTTTGATTAAACATGGTAAATATGCAGAAAATGATTTGTTCTGCACCCCAACTTCCGGTTTGCCCCTTCCAGAAAAAAAAATTTTACTATTTTTTCTATTCGTACAAAATTTATACCTGCTGGCAACAAAAGATGGAGTTTTATATGAGAAGGAATTGATAATCTTTGGAATGTTAAAGAGCAATGTGGTTGGGGCCTTCGGCGCACCTGATTTTATAATTGGGAAAACGCAAAATTTATAACAATAGTTAACCATTAATTGAAGTATTTGATGAACATAAACTTAGTATATATCTAGTAAAATTTAATTCCAGAACAGTGATGAAGTCAGCTTATGCATCAGTGTCGCCAATATTTTTGAAAGTTTTCATACCATACGATTTTTGTTTTGATAGTTTTCCTTACTTACCAACACAAAAACAAATAATCGTATGTTTTTCTAAATGTCAGCCTTAATTTATAAAAATCTTTAGATAAAAAATGATGATAACTTTTAATGAGAAAACTTTAATGAAGTAAGATCTTTAAAGGTTAGCCAGCTCATGATTTGAATTATAGTTTCAGAGTTAAAAGTTTATAGATAATAAATCATTTTGTAATTTTATTGGAAAAATATCGAACTCTTTATTTTTAACCGACTTCAAAAAAGAAGGAGGCTATGTGTTTCACTATGGGTTTTTTATGTATGTTCACCGATTTCTGAAAAACGGCTCGTTCGATTTGGATGATTTAAATTGTATTCTATTTGGGTTTATTCCGAGAGGATCCCATAATTTTTTTTTTATGATGTGAAAAATACCGTTATTCAGAAAATTGAAAAAAAACCATATTTTTTATGCATTTTCGTTGATTTCGTCAAAACATATTATTCTGTTTGGGTGTTGTGGGCAGTATTATATTGCTATACTTGTCGAGGTTATCGTAAATAATTTTCTATGACGGGAAATATGTATGCCGTTTGTGCCAAAAATCGCAAAACCATAATTAATAGATTGTCACTGATGAAAGTTTTTCCGGCATTTGAAGTTATTACTCTTAGAACGCTTTCTAGGCGACATTTGCTTTATGACTACACCAAAAATAAAAAAATAAAAAAACTTAAAAAAAAAAATAGAACCGACTTCAGAAAAAACAAAAGAGGCACAAAAAAGTGAAAAATAACTCAATTGTTGCTTTTAGAAACAAAAATACGTTACATTTTGATTAATTTAATTTAATTATACCTTACTATAGACAATACAATTACGCTATTAAACAAGGTTACTATATTTAAATAGATATTTTTCATTATAATTGCTATAATATTTATTATATTTTAAAAGTTATTTGTAGTACAAAACTGTTGGACATCGGTGCCAAGCCCGAGACATAATAGTCGGTTTTTCGTCAATGTGGCACCGACTTCGAACAGTTTTGTACTACAAATAGCTTTTAAAATATAATAAATATTATAACAACTATAATAACTATAATAATTATAATAAAAAATAACTATTTTTTATTATAATTATTAACTAATAGTAACTTTGTTTAATAGCGTAATTTAATTGTCTATAGCACACATGGCCAAACCGCGGCTCGCGAGCCGCATGCGGCTCTTTAAAAGAATAAATGCGGCTCTCGAAAAGAAATGAAAAAATTAAACAATATTTAATAATTCATAAAAATTGTAACAAAATTAGAAATAATACATATAATTTATAATGCTGTTTAATATAATATGAAAATATAACAAGTAAAATAAAATATTTAAAATAATAATATAATATGATTTAATGCAATCATATTATTATATTTAGGTCCGTCCTGTCGAAGTTACTACCATTGGAGTTTTTTGCGACTTTGTTTTAGTTTGATACTACTTTACTTCGCGAATCAAGATTAAGTATAATCCGCTGTTATAAATAAATTTAACTAATTTTATTATTTAAGGTTATACGTTTAACATATTCTAGTGGACTAAAAATAAAATCACCTGTATTCGTTTCAAATTAATGCACAAAAATCTTTCTCAAAATCAAAAGTCTTTCCTTTTGGATTCGTTTGTTTTTCTATGATTATCTTTTTCTGCAATTTTTTTATAAACAATATTTTTGATATTTTATCTTTAGGCAATTTGCCGACGTTAAATTTAATGTATCCTTTAATATTCCAATTAAAAAATGAATAAGTTCATAATTAAATAGAATTAAAAACACGTGCAAATCCGACATATACTACCTCAACCGCTTCTACATCTACGACAGTAAGATATTACACTAAACCAAAAACGAAATTAAAAACTTAAGGAAATCGCAAGAAAAAAACGGTGATTTCATCTCTTGTAGCGAAATATAATATTTTGCGTGTTTTTTATGAATACTCCGTTTTTTAATTTAACTGCTAAATATGTCAGACCACAACAGCAATGGAACAGGTGGTTAAAATGCTGGATCTTTTAAATACCAAATTGCACAGATTAATTAGCAATGTTCCAGTATCACGTCATACCACTGAGCGACGTATTACGGAAATAAGTAAAGATATTAAACAGCGGCTACAAGTAGATGTAAAAAATTGTGTAGCTTTCAGCTTAGCCTTTGACGAATCAATCAATATACAAGACACCCCCCAGTTAGCTGTATTTATCCGATACGATTCCGAATCTTTAATTTAAAGGAAGAACTATTGGATTTGGTAGCACTTAAAAATACTACTCGTGGTATTGATACTAAGAGTGCCCTTGATAATATATTGTCAGATACAGATATTCCACTGAATAATTTGGTAAGTGTAGCAACTGACGGAGCACCTGCAATGTTAGGAAAAAATGTAGGCCTTATTGGTCTATTAAAAAATGATCCAAGAATACCCGAATTCTGGCACTTCATTGCATTGTTCATCGTGAACATTTAGTTGCAAAATATTTTAAATACGAAAACGTAAGTAAAACTGTGCTACAAATTGTGAACTATATTCGGACGAATTCAAAAACCCATCGCCAATTCAAGAACTTTATCGAAGCACTGGACTTTGAAGATCATTGTCAAGATATAACATTTTACTGCCTTGTGCGATGGTTATCCACCTATAATGTTCTAAGCCGATTTGTTGATTTAATGGAACCTATCAGAAATTTCCTCAAAGAAAAATAAAACACTATCTGGAATTAAAGGATGATGAATGGATTAATAACTGTATGTTTTTGACTGATATAATGGAGCATCTGCAATCCCTCAACCTAGCTTTACAAGGAAAAGATAAAGTTATTGCTGATCTTATTCAAACGATTCTGAGTTTTATTAAAAAAATTCATCTTTTTCAACGAGATTTAACAACAAAAGTGTTCAACCACTTTCCTCGTCTGAAGAACAGACTCTCTAAAATTAATGATAACAAACTGAGTGAATACGACAGTAAATTAGCAGAATTATTAAAAGACTTTCACTTGCGATTTAATGATCTGAATAATTTAAATATTTCTCTTAATTTACTTGTAAATCCATTCGAAATTAACATTATTAATGAGGGCTTATCGATTCCTTGTTATATTTTGCATGACAGTGCCTCAGCAGAAATGGAATTACTAGAGCTACAGGAAGATCACATTCTTAAAATGCATCACAAAGCCACACAATCTCCAAATGAGTTTTGGAAACTAGTGTCTCAATCAAAGTACTCCAATTTGAAAAAAGCTGCTGCCAGATTACTGTCCATATTCGGTACAACATATTGTTGTGAATCACTTTTTTCAACAATGAAGTTTATAAAATCAAACCACCGTTCACAACTTACAGATAAGCATTTAACGGAATTAATTCGTACTGCGCTAACAAACTATGAACCAGATTTCAAAAAATTCACGGCCAATTTACAAACAAACATGCCATCTACCAGCAGGCATGTCATGTAACAAACTTTAAATATGTATTTGTATGTATTTATAACCATAAGTACATAATTGTTTTTTCAATAAAATAAATATTTCCAAACAACTGATACTTTTGAAAAAAAAAAATTTTTTGTGGCTCTCGAAACGAGAGATTATTGTACTGCGGCTCAACGTGTAGTGAAGCTTGGCCACCTCTGGTCTATAGTAAGGTATAATTAAATTAAATTAATCAAAATGTAACGTATTTTTGTTTCTAAAAGCAACAATTGAGTTATTTTTCACTTTTTTGTGCCTCTTTTGTTTTTTCTGAAGTCGGTTCTATTTTTTTTTTTAAAGTTTTTACTACATACATACATGTACGTTTGTATGTAAACCTATTCATATAAGTTTATCATACAATTTATTTATATCTATTCCCAAATTTTTTAGATAAAATTATCATCGCTGTCAAGTTGTTTGTCACGATAAAATGATAAAATATATTGACGAAAATTCATTGTAATTAAATTGAGTTTTTTTTGGTTATCAATCTTAAAACTTTTCTATACATAATATAATTTTGTATTTACAAATTAAATTTTGTTTTGTTCTTCTTAAAAAAGCTTAATGCATCTTAGTGTTTTTGACGAATTTTTCTTCTGAAGTACTTGGTTTTGATTTTGATGTTTCCAAAAACTTTAATTGTTTTATTCGTCAAGTGAGTTTATTCTGCATGTCTTATGTGATATATACGAATAAAACTTAATTTATAAGATTAACTTATGCTCGTTGTTTTTTCTTTTGTTTTAATGAAAAAATGTTGTGTAATAGGTATTACAATTTGTGTCACAACAGCACATAGATAATTTTTAAGACCCAGGTTTCACAACAATATGCATTCTGAGATATTGATCGATGGTTTTTTAAATCTTTGTTGATTGGAGCCATTTGAGACTATTTACTAAAAAAAAACTTTTGCATTCTGCAGCTATGACAGTGAATGATGCCGACAACTTGGCTGTTTGCAAAAGTCAATGGTTGAGTAAAACAGGCAAAGAATATACTTGAGACATAATTAATCTGATTTCGACGATGTTGTAAGAAATTATGATTTGATGTTAAATTTTAGTCATAATGGAAACAGATACAGCAACGTCAAACCAGACAACAAGTTAAATATTTTTTATCTCTATCCGTGATTTTTCAAGACGCTCTCTTTTCCATTATATGATTTTATATGGTCTCGAAGCTTGTTCGAGTATCAATGTGTAGAGGAAGTTGCTGATCATGTCTAGAATTTTGATGTTGTGATCTCAATCAGAACCTGATCCGGTTATCCCAATTAGTGCCTGATCCAATTATCCCAATCTGGACCTGATCTGGTTATCCCAACCAGTACATAACAGGGAAAAGCGTTACACTCGTGATCAGGACCCAATCAGGTTCCCCTACTACTGCCTGCTCTGTACTTGGGCAAGACTTATCAGGATCCTATTTGAGCCTTTACAAATTTCTGCTTGGTTCCATTTATTTTACTTTTATTAAGAAACAAATTTAAAGTTTATACAACACAGCATCATGGTGATCATAAAATAAATTATCCCTAAAAGAAGCTTATACAACAGAATCGAAAGTCTGACGTCACCTTTATTAATACGAATATGTCTACAAGGTAGTGAGCACAGCTTGCATCAATAGTCCTATATGAACCTTTATTTGTAATAAAAATCAAACCCACATGAAGTGATGTTATAAATATAAGCTCAAATTTTTAGAACTTTTTTCGTAGATATGAGATTTCAAATTAAATTACCATTTTCATTATTTTTACAGAATAATTTAACAAGCAAACAAAACCCAGAAAATACAATATCTTACATCTCACTTTTAAGCAAACAAATAAATAATTTTCTCATCAAGAATTAAAACAAAAAAATAATTAGAAATTCAAATTTATAAACCATCGCTGTAGTTACACATCAATATTTGAAGCATAGTGGAATTGTTTAATTATAAAAACATAATAGAAAATCTTATAAGAAAATAATTATATTTTATTACTGTTACATACCGTTGCTGTGTGTGGTGTATAAGCATATGCTGGTTGAGCTAACGGTGCTGTATATCTATACGCTTGTTGTGCTGGAGCGTAACCTTGTGGCGTCCAACTGGCTCCTCTGTATGGGGCACCTGCAATACCACCCGCAGGACTTGTCATTGCTGGTCTTTGAGCCCCTTTTAATGTGGCCGGGGCTTGGGGTGGTGCTCCCGGATATGCGCTACGGGGCGCTGTTGTCGTGCTACCCTGAAAATAATAAAAAAACATACTTATTTCAATTGTTTTCCATTAAAATATATATATGAGGTTGACGACATTATTATTGTTATCATTATATGTGTTAAATTATATGTGACTTAATTTATAATTGAAACAAAGAACAAATTCCATAATTTAAATGTTTGGTTATTGTTTTGTATAAAATAAATTCAAAATATTGATAAGTAAAATCAAAGTTTCATTTTTACAGAAAATATTCAAAATTTGTTTAGTTTGACTTCCACTAGAAACCGAAAACGATTTTGATAATATTATTGAAAAAAAAAATATTGTAATATTATCACTTGTATAAGTCATCCATAAATTCTATGCGCTAATCAAATTTCTTTGAACTTTCAAAATAAATGTTATCACTCATCATGAAAAGCATGAACATTAAAACAAAAACTAAATTTTGTTTTTTTATAAAACTAAGTGAAAAAATTATATTGTTATCGGGTTTAATTTGGCTGGGTTTGTCGAAAAATTTTAAATTAAAAATCACAAATACCAATACCAATACCAATAGGCCAATACCAATGCCAACACCAAAACCAATATCAATACAAATACCAATACCAATACCAATACCAATACCAATACCAATACCAATACCAATGCCAATACCAATACCAATACCAATACCAATACCAATACCAATACCAATACCAATACCAATACCAATACCAACACCAATACCAATACCAATACCAATACCAATACCAATACCAATACCAATACCAATACCAATACCAATACCAATACCAATACCAATACCAATACCAATACCAATACCAATACCAATACCAATACCAATACCAATACCAATACCAATACCAATACCAATACCAATACCAATACCAATACCAATACCAATACCAATACCAATACCAATACCAATACCAATACCAATGCCAATAACAATCCCTTCTAAGTTCTAATATCCTGGTCAATAATTTGTGTTTGGTAAGTTGAGTATTAATATTAATTTGTATTAACGCTCTGTTTTGTTTTAGTTAAAATTTTGATTGATTAAAAACTGGAGTTAAGATGTTATGTTTGATTTTATTTGTTGTTTATATGCATTAATTATTTAGTTGTTTATTTTTTTTGTTCATTGTGTGATCATCGTTTGATATTACCGCCAGCATTCAAACAATTAATTTCTATTTTTTACGATGCATTCAAGCATAGATGTATGTATTTTATAATCAATGTCAATTTTAATAATACTAGTTCACCCCGTTGATAAATAAATTTAACATATAATATACTCTAAAAAAAAAAGATAAAATTAGCGCCATTAAATGAAAAATCAGCATTGGCACTGATAATAACGAATATACTAAAATGTAGAAAACGAACGTGATGTTTTGACAGTAATCTAATAAGTTCATTAATTAATAAATTTTCTAAAATTATTTCAATTATATAACAGAAAATTTAATAAAATTATACAATTATAAGTTTTTTTGTCTTCTTGATGCCTATAATTTCTATGTTACGTGACTCCTTGTTGAGATATTTTGTAATAGCTATTAATATGTATGATGGGTCGATAGTGTTTTTAAGGGAAATTGGAAAAATCTACTTCTATAATAATTTTGTTAGTTAAATTTTTACATGTACGAAAAACACGCAAACTAATTTATTAATTTTGTTAGATGTTTGTTTCAAAAAATTATGAAAATGTTTCAATTGAAAACACATAAGGGTACTCAAATTATTTAATGTAATTAAATCTGTTTCTCATTTTATGTTATTTTTTGTAAGTTGCAAATGGAAAAGTTTTGTTTTAAGGGTAATTGAAAGGTATAAACAAGGCAGCAAAACTTTTAAAGGATAATATTTAAATATAACCGAGATTTGATGTCAGAGAAATAGTAATAATTTCTTACGATGAGTTATAGACTAGTAATATTTGTTTTTTCAGTTGTAAAAGAGGCGTATAATTATTTAACGCAATTTGCATTACCTCCGGAAAGCGACGTCACTTGATGAGCATGCAAGATTTTATGCTTCACTTAATAAGCTAAAAACGTAGAGATAATTTAATTTTTTTAGTTTTTTATAAACAGACACCATGAATTGCTAAGAGCCCGGTTGTTGTGGATTGTTATTGAACCATAAAATACTTTATCCTTCCAAAACAACTCTATGTTTATTTTTTTCACTATGTTTATTTAATATTACTATATTAATTTTTTTTTGATTGTGTTTTATAAAAAAAAGAACAAAAACATTTTCGTTTTCATTTAAAACTATATATATTAAAAACAATAAATTCAAACTAATGCACCTATTCTTCTCTCCAATAATAAATAAGTCAAAGAATACTATAATGTAATTTGAATTAATTTCCAACGTGAAAACATTTACTTCCTCATTAGTATAAAATTTAATGAATTTGACTTTAAGTCATTTAATTTTAAAAATAGTTATAGAAATTTAAGAAAATTTATTAAATTGTCTGGAATTAAGGGTAAAAAAGAATAAATTAAAATCCGTTGTTTTTTTTTCTATTTGTTTTAATTTTGATTGACAAAATCAATTTTAAAATAATAAAATTTAAATGAACACATGTTACTCTGTAGAGAGGATAAAACATTGAATTCTCTCGCAACTTTTCCTCAAAAAATAAAATGTACTAATAAACATTAAGATCATAAAATACTATTATGCTTCAGTTTAATATAAACGAAGTTATTATAATGTCTAGGATACGCAATATAAAAAAATTTCATAATAACGTGGGCATTGAAGTATTAAATGGCTACTATAAAATAGGAAAATATCTTGTTTAATTTTAGGTTGTCGCGAAACATGGTCTGGATCTGGACAAAAAAGAAGTGATTTGGTTTCTTTCAAACTCTTTAGTGATCTTCGGTGTCTTGAAGATAATTTATTCTCAGTCAAAGATCGGATATAATATTTACGAGTGGAGCTGAGAATCATCTGAAGAGCCCTGACGAGAAAATAAGATTTTGTACAGCACTGTAATAGCCAATAGGTTATGATATTCACACTAACCCAAATGCATTTGTTCAGACATTCCCTATTATAATCCGAGCCAGATTAGTATAAATTTATTAAATTTTTTTAAATTAAAATATAATAATATAGTGTAATATTTCAATTGTTTTATTTTATCTCAACTAAAGTACTAAATGGCGTATTTGAATTGACCTGGTTCTGATGTTGTGATCTTCAACTGATCACTAAAAAAATGATTGATTTAATTCAAGCTCATAACAAAATGTTTGTGTATGTTATCAACATCCTATTTTAAGATAAACAAATATACAATAATTTTGAGACCTCCCAAGTATAGAATAATTGGACAAAAATTGAAATTTTATCACGTAGAATTTATTATATGTTTCCTGTAATGCTAATATGATAAGGTGTGATATTTTGTTGAACCAAAACTACGTAGCAAAATTTCATTTCCTTATCGTCCTTTTTACGATAAATAAATTTTGACTTCACCACAATTTTAAATTGTGTGAAGTAATGCAATCTATCGTGAAAAAAAAAACTTACATACCCCAAATTTTGTTTTTTTCTTTTGTTTTGGACCATCCTCTATCTAAATAGCCTATAAGAATTTTGGTGTACGTCTGTATGTGCGGGTAAGTGCGTGTACTTTCTGCATAGGATCTTGATGAAACTTTGGCAAATGATACAGGTTCACTTGAAAATGGAAGATCTGGATTCATTTCAAATTTGGACAAAATGGCGGGGGGTCTCCCGAACACCTCTAAGTTTAAATCTTGAATAACTTCTGATCCCAGACTATGATCTTATTGAAACTTAGTATTTCAGGTTTTAGTACAGTTTCCAATATTTCTGCATACCCACTTCTGGTTTGTCACTTCCGGTTAAAAAGTTTTTTTTCCAGGTGTTTATCCCTACTGTAGCCTACAATTACTGATCGATTTTCATGAAACATTGCTAAAAGCTTTCAAGTATCATGAGAAAGATTATATCAGCTTTTGGAGTACATTGGATAAAGGCTTTGGAGGTCCACCATGCAACAGGTGGTTTTTCCCACAAAGTTTTTATGTTTGTTGGGAGCATAAAACATTCGTTCGTGAATGGATTTTGATGAAACTTTGAAAAAAGATGCAAACATGTATGACAAGGAACTGGTTAGTTTTTGAGCGATAGTAAACAAAATGGTGGGGGTCCCTAGAGCACCTGTTTTTTTAAAGCTCTATAACATCCGTACCTGATAATTGAATTGGATGAAACTTGGCACATGAGCATTTAGTACGGTTCACAATAGTTCTGCATCCCAACTTCCGGTTTTTCACTTCCGATAAAAAAAATTTTTTTGTACTTTTTTGAAGTTTTTTCAGTGTGTTTATGCACACTACAGCCTACAATAATGAAGTGATTATAATGAAACTTATGAACAGGGTTGCAATTAGTGTGAGAAGATATTTATCATCTTTTGAGACACATTGATCAAAGTGGCGGGGGGTCTACCATACAAATGCTGACTTTTCACACTTTGTTTTTAAAGTTTGTTGGGAGCATACAGACTTCATTCATTAATCAATTTTAATGACACTTTGAAAAAAGATGAAAACTTTAATGACAAAGAATTGATTAGTTTTTGGACAATATTGGGATAAGTGGTGGGTTCTCCCGAACACCTGTTTATTGTTTCAATGTTTGTTGGAAGCATACAACATTCGTTCGTTAAGTAATTTTGATGACACCTCGCAAAAAGATGCAAGTATGTATGGCATAGTTTTTTTAGTGATAGTAAAAAAAGTGGTAGGGGGTCCTCCGAACATCTGTTATTTTGGAAGCTCCATATCTTCTGTACCTGACAATCGAAATGGATGAATCTTGGTACATACACATTTAGTACGGTTTACAACAGTTCCGGTTTGTCACATCCAGCAAAATTTTTTGTTTTACTTTTTCTAGTGTACAACAGAATTTATGTTTGTTGGGATACTACTGCTTTCTTTAATATTTTTATTATTAGATCTACGAAGTCTATAACATTGGTCAGCTTTTAATTAAAGTATTTGATGGATATTAGCTCATTATATATCCAGAATTCTATGTTTCCAGAGCTGTGGTGAAGTCAGCCTATGCATCAGCGTCGCAATTTTTGATTATGTTAATTCAAATTCAAATTCATTTATTGCTCCATATAGATTTAAATTAGTTTACATAAAATGTATTTTTGATTTTAAAATACATATAAATACTTATACATATAATAATTAGGTTAGTGTTTAGAAAATAGAATTTCTTTTCAACTATGCTGTAGAATTTATTATGTTAAATGTTGCTACATGGCTAATTGTTTTTTTTTTGTTTTAGATAATATTTTGAGGGAAAAGAGCATATTCTTAAAAAAAAAAACCCTGCTATAGTGATGTTTTGACTTAAATTAACTTAACTAAATAAACTTAACTAACTAAACAAAGAAAAATTAAAACTAAGATTTATTAAGAAGAAAAAAAAATAATTTTTAATATAGGTTATATAGAAATAATCATTATCATGTAATTTAGTTTAGTTGAGACTTTTGAGGTCTACTGAGAAAACTAAACGGTGTTCTATTCATATGTGATTAGGTTGTTGTCAAGCAAACTGAGAGAAGTTCTGAATCGGTCATGGCTGCAGTTTATAGCATCTTGGATTTTTGCGATATTGTTGATGTTATGCAATTTTCTAGTTGAATAGTATCTTGGTAAATTATATATCATTTTTAGGATTTTATTTTGACAGATTTGAAGTTTATTTATATGGGTTTCAGCACAATGGCCCCAGACGGGGGATCCGTATAGCATAATCGGACGAAAAATTGTTTTGTATATAAGAAGTTTATTGTTAGTGGATAGTTTAGACTTTCTATTTATGAAGGGATACAGAACTCTGATTATTTTATTTATTTTTTCAACGGTCTTCTCAATATGAGTTTTAAAGAGTAATTTGGAATCTAAGTTCAGTCCCAAATATTTTGTTGTAGTGCTCCATGACAGAACTTGGTTTTGAAATGTTAAACCTTTTGCGGGTAAACAATTTGTTTTTCTTTTACGCGTGAAAAAGATTGCTTGAGTTTTGCTAACGTTAAGATTTATTTTCCATGTGTTCATATAATGTTTGATGATCTCAATTCCATTCTCAAGGTTTGTTATGATTTCAGATGGTATTTTGGAAACTGATAGAAGAGCCGTATCGTCGGCGTAAAAGAATATATCACATTTAGGAATTTTTGGAAAATCTGACATAAATATGTTGTATAAGGTTGGGCTTAGTACGGCTCCTTGAGGAACGCCAGCAGGTATCTGAAAAGTATTGGAAACAGCTTTTCCCAGTGTAACCACAAAAGTTCGATTTGATAAGAAACTTTTAACTAATTTGATAAGATAATGTGGGAAGTTGAATGTTTTGAGTTTAAATAGAAGACCGTCATGCCAGACTGAATCAAATGCCTTTTGTACATCAAGCATTACAAACCCTGACGACATTTTGTTGTTCAAATTCTTTTTAACTAGGCTAAATAACCGATACAATTGATGGGTTGTTGAATGGTTAGGACGAAATCCAAATTGTTCATTGGGGATAATTGACTTTTCACTGATAAATTTTAAAATTCTTGCTAGTAAGACTCGCTCAAATATTTTGCTGAAACCAGGTAAAAGACTAATTGGTCTATAACTATTTACGTTAGTGTAATCAGAGTTTGGCTTAGGTACAGGAATTACGTTAGCATGTTTCCATTGGCATGGGAAATAGCCTAGTTGAATACATGCATTGAAAAGGTAAGTGAGTAAAATAAATACTTTGTTTGGACATTTTTTGATGAGCTTGTTATTTATTTTGTCTGGCCCAGGAGCTTTATTACATTTCATGTGTTTGACAATGGTTTTTATTTCGCGTGGATTTGTTAGATCTACCTTATCAATTTTATCAAGGGGCATTGAATCGATGCTTAAACTATAATTGGTGATGGCTGGATTATTGCTTGTATTGTTAAAGGTTGTTAAGTGAGCTTGATGGAAATGATTAGCGATCTTTTCAGCCTTTTCAGAATTTGTTATCAACAATGTACCATTTTCTGATTTAAGTGGAGGTAAAGTTTTGTTTTTATTACGAATAACCTTAGTAATATTCCAGAAGGATTTTTGACCTGTTGTTTTAAAGCTGCCTAATAGGTTTTCCCAACGAGCGTTTCTGATAAGACTTATTCGGTATTGAATTTCTGCATTTAAATGATCCAATACTCTTTTGATGTTATGGTTCCTTGTTCGCTGCCATTGCCGTTTTCTTTGATTTCTTAATTGAATTAAGTTTTTAACGTCATTAGTAAGTAATATGTCAGTGTTTCTTTTAGGTACAAGAGGAACAGATTGAGACTGTGCATATAATAATATATCGGATAGAAACGAAATTTGTTGATCAATATCTTGGGTACTAATTATGCTAGAACTAGTAAAGTTGGAAAGAACTATGTTTTTATTTAAACAGTTTTGGAATTTAGTCCAGTTTGTTAACTTGAAACATGGCATTAGATTCTGGCTGACTGTTTTATTAATGGAAGTTTCAATTGTAAAAATGACAGGTAAATGGTCAGAATTTAAATCATTTACAGCTACAGGGTCATTGATATAGTGTAGATTGTTACTTAAGATAATATCTAAAGTAGATGGTTGACTGCGGTTTGACGCAGGGTAAAAAGTTGGCTGTGGCGAATGATGTATTAAAAATCTGCCTTTGTTTATTTGGTCATATAATATATTTCCAGCCCTGTTGGCTTTAGAGCAGTTCCAGAACCTGTGTCTAGAATTGAGATCACCACATATAAAAAAACTAGTTGTAGGGTTTGAGAGAAGTCTTAAATCGTTTTTAAAGTTATTGAGTATAGTGCTGTTAACACCAGTACCCGAAAAATATGCTGCAATTATATTTATATCTTTATTTAGTGTGGGTATGCTTATTCCAATGGCCTCAATAACTTTTGTATTAAATGAAGAAAGTAATTTAAATGGAATATTATTACGAACAAACACTGCAACATCACCCCCGTTTCTGTCCTCGCGATCAAGTCTTAGAACTTTATAGTTAGAATTACATGATAATTTTACATCTATTTTTAACCAGGTTTCACTCACTAAAGCTATATCAATATTATTAATAATTAAAAAGTTATAAAATTCAATAATTTTAGTTCTAATACCTCTTGCATTCCACAGCAGTAAATTCAGTTTTTTTAAAACAGAACAAGCCATAATCATTTATTGTATAAGTATTGACATGCCATTTTAGTGATGACATAAAGTTGTTCTTCTTTTGATTTGCAGTTTTTGAGGTTTAACACCACGTCACGAAAAATTGTCATCATTTCTTCAGTAGTAAACAAATCCACATAATCAGCTGACGTTGAGTGTGTAGAGGTTAAATTATTTTTCGACCATATATTTGAATTTGTTGTTTTCCTCTCAATATTTAATTGTGTACGATTTTGTGGTAACTGTGTTTTATTCAATGACGGAAAGTTTTTTTCATCATAAGTAAATTGATGATTTGAATTGTTAACGTTGGTTTGTTTTTTTGATATGACGTTTTTTCGTTGGTATTTTTGTTTAAGTGTGATGAACTCTTGTCTCTTAGAACATTGTTTTGAATTCGCCGGGTGATTTTGTTGGCAGTTAATGCATTTGATTTGCTTACTAATCTCTTCTTTATCGGTCAGCTCCAGGAGATGACATTTTGTGGAATTGTGAGGATTACTACATAATGTACACACTTCCTCAACAAAACAGTGACTGGTACCATGACCATACTGTTGGCATTTCCTACACTGAGTAGGCCCGTTTCGTTTATTTATGTAGTAGTTCCAAGCAATAATAACATTATTGATTGCTTTTACTTTTCTTAGGGTATTTAAGTTTGTTGTACCTTTAGTAAAATACACGATATATGTAGCTTGACCACTATAGCGATGCTTGGTTTGATTCATTAATTTTATTTCTGTTGGATAAATATCCTTACTGTTTAATTCTGTTTTAATAGCGTCGATACTCATTTCAAATAGACCAGTTATTACAAATTTAATTTTTTTATCATTTGGGTTTTCATAAGTAAAAAATTTGCACCAATCGATTAATTTACTTTTGATGGCGTTATATATTTCGATATTCGGTAAAATTATTTTGGTACCGATAGATGCAAATTTAATATTATATTCCGTCACGTTGGAATTTGCTAGAAATTCTTTAATCTCCATACCACTTTTATTTTTAACGATAAGTGGAGGTATTTTTGTAATACGTGTTATTTCTTGACTATCCACATTTAAGTCTAAAAGACTATTATACCGGTTTGAAGTTGGTATGTTGAAATTATCCATTTTGATATGATTAACACTAATATCAGTGGTTTTGGAAAATTCCCTTGAGAATTCGTTTATTTTGGCTAATTTTTTGGAATTATTAGCTTCATCTGAGCTAGAGGAGTCATTGCGACTCCGTTTGTTGGGATCACTCACTATAAATTTTTAATTGAACTAATGATTATAAAAATGACAAAATTGTAACAATGTTTAATTATTAATTGCGTTGGCAATTTACACAAATTTTTTTTTTTAACTGTTGACAATTGATTTTTTTTTTTTTTTTTTAAGCAAAATAAATTAGATGTTTCACGATTGAAGTATGAAACTGGAATGCGATTATGTTAATACTTAATGGTAATTCTATTTGACCAATATTTTTTAACAAGACAAATAATGAAAAAAGCAATTAGATCACTTTGTTTTGTAGAGGGGGGATAAAAATTAGTATTATATAAGGAACTAAACTTAGAAGATACAAGAGTTGTTTTTTGAAGCTGTAGTGGAATAGTGAGTTCCTTTTATAGTGTAGTTGAATAAACTTAATTTATTTAAAATAATAAAAAGAAAATATGTAGTGGTAAAAGTGTATAAGAACTGAATCTAAAAAATTATGGTGCAAATTATGAAACTTTTTGCAATCCATACAATTTTCGACCGATCTAGTTTCGAACCAATGAAAAAAATTTTAAACTTTAAAAAAGTTTATCATTCTCATCAGTTGTAGCCGACTAGATAAACTACCAAAAAAAGTCAATGCTAATGTAAACCAAAAATTAGGTTACAACTCTAGCGAAGCATAAAAAAGCAAAAAATTTACATAAACATATATTTAATAGATTCAGGTTTAGTCAATTTCTCTAGTGATCTAGTACCTATGGGCCAGTGCGGGTTATATTTATTATTTATAAGTTCCAGGAGATGAGGTGTATATAACTCGCTCTGGCCCCTAGTACTCCGAAGGTCATCGCAGATATCATATTCATGTTCAGCGGCCCCAAAAACCCCCCCAGTAACGAGCTTCGATCAATTTTGAGCTGAATTAATGTAAAGTTCCAGGAGATGACTTAGACATACCCGCCCTGGGCCCCAGGTACTCGAGGGTCATCGCCGACATCATATACGTGTTCAGCGACCCGAAAAACCCCGAGCAACGAGCAACGAGCTTCGATCAATTTCGAGCTGAATTTATGGAAAGTTCAAGGACATGAGGGGTATATAACCCGCCTTGGCCCTTAGGTACTCCAGAGGGTTTTTGCCGTAAAGTGGCTATGTTCACAAACTTTCCTGACGGCTTTCTGCATCCAATGCAAAAACCGCATCTCGATCCATCTTACTCTGCCAATTTGCTTAGGTTTGGCCTATTTTTGTGCTTTATTTTCTCGCCTAATCATATAAGACCTGAATCTAAAAAAATATGGTGCAAATTATGAAACTTTTTGCAATCCATACAATTTTCGACCGATCTAGTTTCGAACCAATGAGAAAAATTTTAAACTTTACAAAAAGTTTATCATTCTCATCAGGGCTAGCCGACTAGATAAACTACCAAAAAATGTCAACGCTAAATATAAAACAAAAATTAGGTTACAACAGTGAAGCATAAAAAATTTACATAAACATATATTTAATAGATTCAGGTTTAGTCAATTAGTTTTCTAGTGATCACTGTTTTGTTATACTCTAGACATACTAGTATTGAATAACAAACTCGTATTTTGGTTTATATGGTTTTTTGGTATATATTTAGCGTTGACATTTTTTGGCTAGCCCTGATGAGAATGAAAAACTTTTTTAAAGTTTAAAATTTTTCTCATTGGTTCGAAACTAGATCGGTCGAAAATTGTATGGATTGCAAAAAGTTTCATAATTTGCACCATAATTTTTTAGATTCAGTTCTTATATTATTCTTGATGGGAGATTTTCCGTCGGAGTGATATTATATCACAAATAATTTACTGAAGTAAAAGTTGTGTTTTTGGTATGATAAATAAAATATATGTTAATCAAGATACCCTTAAGATTGTCTGACTCGAATTAGGTAATTTTTTTCCGATTATCATCTGATATACCTCCTGACAGATGATCCAGCTCTGGTAGGGCCTGACTCGGCTTGGATAGTTTTAGACGTTACATTAGATCAGTCTGATCCAAACTAAATCATTGGGAGGAAAAGTCGGGCGCCATCTGAACCCTAACATAATGCTAATAGGAAAGATAAGTCATAATATTGGTGCTTCAAGGCATCAACGGCCACTTTGAACAAAATCTCTTATGGAAATATGGTAAATGCTAAATATTTGCAGTATTTGAATTCGAGTTTCTATTTTCAAGATAGTGACTGAGTTTGCAGTAATTTTGGAGTGACTAATACTTTCTTTTCTCACCGACTAAAATTTAAACAGAATTGAATCTGCCCAAGTGAAAATGTACAAAATCAAACTATTATTTACAAGTGTTTGCAACTTGTTTCATACGTTTGGGTAAAAACAAATTGGTCTTTTTCTACACTACCACAGCTACACAGCTGTTTGCAGAATATCAGTGTGGTTTCCGACAAGAGTCACATACTGCTAATACATTATTTCTAAAAGGATGGTATCGCCATAAAAAATATAGTACCAGCTACTCTTCACATACCTTCGAAACTCTTAAACAAGATAGGTGTTTCTATAGCGTCTAAAAAATCCCAGATAAGCTGGTATAACAGAACTATACATCGGATTAACATAAGACACCACAAGTACATACAATCAAAATCAAATTGTAGTCAAAATTCAACAAACACTTGTCTATTGAATTTAAACTTTTATATTTGTTTAATGCTTTGAATAAGACTTGCAACCTTTGATTTGTGTTGTTTATATGGACGCTTCACGCTCTTAAATTCAGAGATTCAACATCTCAAGATTTCACAAAAAAGTGTATTCACCTTTATCAAAGAAACAACCATTATTTCTTCTTACTGGTCCTGTTCAAACTTATATAAATGGATCAAACTTATATAATTATTTTGTAAAATAAACAAAATAATCGAAAATTACAAATCGAAATTGCAGTAGGAGGTTTGTCTGGTGGTCCGTGAAGGTCTCCCGTTTGGGCTTGCACGCCAATAACCCTACCGCTAGCTCATTGAGCGAAGGTTCTAGACCACCCTCACCAACAAGAAATTTCAAATTAAATAATCAAATCGCGTGTCTAAAACGCCACCCAGAATCTCCAGAAGGGAGATCTGCCATATCACAACTGTCCCTAAAGTTAAATTATGTTTAGCCACTCATGATCTTTTTAAAAAAGAATATATAAATACAAGAACAACAATAATAAAACTTCCCTGCAAGTGTTGTCCCGCGCTGATGGTCCACTATTGGCTTTTCTGCATGTTTTTTTTAAATTATCCACAACAACTAAATTTTTGCTCTCGTTAAACCACACTAATCAAACAAAAATTCTCTATTTATTTTAATCCTAGAGAATTTTATTTCCATATATAAAGCCGAAGTATCATCCGGGCAAACAACATCCAAATTACTTCTTGAACATCATTAATTTTTCTTTATTTTTCATTATTTGGAGCCGGAAGTGGAATAAAACACCGTATATTCATGAAAACAAAATATAATTTTAATTCAACGATAAATTTTCTTATTATCGAAATGTGTCTTTCCCCATATAACAAAATTTCAAAATTAAATAAAAAATTTCAACAAAATAGTTAATTTTCTTTCTTTATATAAAAAAACAAACCAATATTATTTATTTATTATTTCACTATTCACTTTATTTAGTTTGCTTAATTTGGATAGTGTTATTATCCCTTTACTTTAAACTCAACCAACACTACGACTTGTTGTCCCACTTTCCCAAAATAAACAACAACCAACCGGTCGTTTCAACTGTCCAAACCCCAACTCATTAGCAAAACTAAAAAAAATACTATTTATTCTTAAATTTTTTTTCATATTTTATAAATTTCTTTAGTTTCTCATAAATAAAATAAAAGAAACATAAAAAAATAGAAGAATATAAAATTTCAGTGTCAGGTGTTCTTCATACAGAGTAAATAAAATATTTTATTTAGAAATGATGACTTTGCACTTGGTATTGCACAGATTTATGCATACAAGTGGGTTGAAAAGTGCGTGAAAGAGTAAAAAGTATAATTACTTTCTCGAACAGTGTTTATAGTATATTACTATAAGCAACGAAGATGGGAAATTAAAGAACTTTTGGCACACATATCTTGACCATTACAAAATTTATAAAAGAAGAACAGAAATTACAAAAATGTATGTTGAATCAACGAGGATTTCTGTTAATTTTGCAAACACTTTTTAAGTCTACGGAATACAATCAACTGTCATTTTAATGCTACAATCATGCGTTTGACTCTGGTTTTGGAAGTTTTGACGTCGAATAAAATGGAGGAATAACTTAACTATCGTTTTTTTTGAAAATCGGGCAGTCGCGGAAATTTTCAAATTTTTTTTTTACAAATTTGATATCAATCGATTGGGCGTAGCCGTCTCCCGAAAACTTTATGAGATTGGTGTGATAGGACCCACCCCCACGCCTTTACACCCTGACCGGCGCAACTTTTGAGTCCAAAAGTTGGTTTGCACAACATCCCCCAACCAACCCCGTAGGAGGGGTTGACACATTAAATGAGTAAAATATGTCATGTGGGGTATCGTTAGAATCAGAATTTCATAACAAATACAATCCTTCATATTACCCCCCTGATCGGTGACAACCATTTTTTACTCCCAAGGGGGTACTCTTATCGTAGAAAAAACTATTTTTTTGTGCATCTGATGTTTGGTGTCGATTTCAATATAAACGGGGATGCTGAGTTCAATGATGATAATAAAAATGGGGGCCGGACTCGGGGTAGTCCAAAAAGGGGTGGAGGTTGGGGAGTCGGTTATAAAAAATATCGAAATTATCGTCTTAATAAAATTTGGGGTCGGACTCAGGGTAGTCCAATAATAGGTGGGGGTTGGGGGGTCGGTGATAAAAATTAACGAAATTATTGTCATTATTATCAGGTTTTACATAATCGAAGATGCTGAGTTCAATGGTGATGGTAAAAATTTTGACTGGACTCAGGGTAGTTCAATAAGGGGTGGGGGTTGGTCATGAATAGTATCAAAATTATAGTCATTATTATTGATTTCAACCTACTTGAAGACAATATAGGGAATTGTATTTGTTACGAAATTCTGATTCTAACTATACCCCACATGACATATTTTTCTCATTTAATGTGTCAACCCCACCCACGGGGTTGGTTGGGGGTGGGGGGGTGCAAACAAACTTTTAGACACAAAAGTTGCGTCGGTCTGAATAAAAGATAATGGTGCCATTAAATTTTTTTATCTCTTCCCATTTATTTTATATAGATTTGTATATGCTAAAACTTAAAAAGGGTGTTAAGGGGTGGGGGTGGGTCCTACCACCCCAATTTCAAAAACTTTTCGGGAGACGGCCAAACCCGATCGATTGATACCAAAATCACAAAATCGAGTCAAAAAAAATTCCAAAAACCACGTTTTCTGCCCGATTCTGAAAAAAAAAAAAACGATAGTTAAATAATTGGGTTACGTATAGTAATAATTCATTTTGTTAACACACTTTAAACATGTTTTGTTTAATTTAAATTGGCGTAGAGCTCAGTATAATAAAACATTTTATTGTTATAAAATTAACATTTTATTTTTACACTTTAAACATATAATATATCTTCGTTTCCTACTTCAAATGAGGTAGGTTTTCTATTAACTACTTACTCACTATTTTATACGTTAAGTGATTAAAAAAACGTATTTCTAGCATTTATCTTATGAATAAGTAAACAGATGATCTCTAACCTCATTTTTTTAATGTTATACCGTTAAACAAAATAATACATTTTTTATCTTATATTTAATTTTATTGTCATTTTAAAAATTTAAACTCATATACTTCATCGGTGAAGATATAACAAATGATAAGCAAAATTAATATTTGTATATAATATGGTATCATCATCATCTTAAAGTGAAATATTTTGACTTTAAAAATTTTGTCGATTACAAGAAGGGGAGAAAATTTATACATACATAAAAAAAACATCTCGAAGGCATAATATCATTAATTTTGTTTGTAAGAAAATTGATTGAATTTTCTGTATAAATTTGGTTATATTTTCTGCTTTTGTATTCTACTTAAGATAAAGAAGAAAATTTTATTTATTTTAATTTTTGAAATGAAAATCTATTGAGAATTAAAATGGAAAATAATAGAATTAATAATAATGGTGTGATAGTTATTTTGTTTAGAAATTTACTTTAAAAATCTATATTTTTTTACAACAAAAAACTAAGTTAAAACAATTAATTCTGCTAACGCAATTATTTCGCAAAAGCAAAATGCTTTGTTTTCGTTTTAAATGAATATTAAAACTTGTATGGAAATATAAAGTAAAAGAAACCTACATTTTCCAATTTTCTAAGCATTTTTCATCAATTGAAAATTAATAAGAACTAAGTTCTACGCGTTCTATGCGTTCAGAAATGTTGGACGCCATTTCTTTTTTTAATGGATAACTGAACGTTAGTTCATATAAAATAATAAAACATGGCCTATAGGTAAATATTTCATGATAGGATGGAGGAAGTATAAAATAAAAAAAGGTATGCATTTTCTAAACATTTACCAGAAACAAAACATAATGAGGGGAACAATAACTCAGCTAGCAGTGTATTCCTCGATCATGTGATGCACTGTTTTTATAATTATTAAATCCCACGTATGTTATAGGTTATACATATGTTCAGTTTTTTAAGTAGGCAATTGTACAGCATCACCAAAAAATACTCCATTCCTAAGATTAGAATGATGAAGTTGACTGTATAGAGTTGACCCTCCATTACTCCTAAGATATCATACCATATCATCTCGGTGCTATTGCAAGAAAATACACTTTAGCTTACATGTAAAAATTAAAAAAAAGAACAAATCAACAATAACTGATCATTTTATTTTATTCTTTTCAACCATTGAAAATTTTAGCATCAATTTATTATTCACCCACTATTTTAATTTTAATGTTGCTATTTCTCACTGAAGCTATGTTTCAACTGTTATTAGCGTTTCTGTTAACAAATAGAAAAACTACAAATGTTTAATAATATAATTTTCAATGAAACAATAGGAAAAACGTATGTCTTCTATTTCATTTATATCTGAAATATCAGCAAAATCTTTGCACAAAACCTGTCGTTTAAATAAAATAACACCTCCCTTCAACAATTATCACTTTCATTCCAGCCTTATAACTCGATAGTTCTTACACAACAAATTACATTAAATAGTTTTGCTTCATATCCGGCACTAATTATTTCAATTACAATAAAAAATAAAATGCAACATTGAAATATATCTAACTAAAAAATCATAGATGATAATGAAATAATATGAATGTTACACTAAAAATTACTTTAATATTAAAATAAAAAGAAAACATCAAAAGCGTTAAAATCACGTTACTTTAGTTTAGTTATTATCAATGTCACGGTAATTAAACAAACACTCATATCAACATCATACGAGTTTGAATAAAACCATATCTGTGTATATGCACCTAAAAAAATTATCAAGCTAATTTAAAATTATAATTAGGTTTTACTGTTTGGTTTGGAATTGTTTGTTAGAACTATTTATTATTTTTGCAATCTGTTGCTGTATTTGATTTGAAAGCTAAATTTAATTTGCTCAGTTTTTAAAAATGGTTCAGAGTTTTGGAATTATATATGTATTGTGTTAACGATGTAATAACTATATAAGAGTTATACCAATGTGGAGAAATTTGAGGAGAATAGCATATTCTTATATGAGTGATGGCAATTCTTCACGAAGATAAAGTTTACGGAACGAGCGTAGCTAGTGGAATGAAGCATACTATGTGAATACAAGCCATCATACTACGCGAATACAAGATGCTATTTTATCCACCACTGCAAAATAATTTGTATAATTTTCAGTTTTCCCGTTGATAAAAACCATATTTTTACTAGTACATTTATTCAAAACAAATTCATCATAGACATCATAGAAAAATACATTTTCACGTTAAATTTGCATTCAACATTTTTTGTGCACGAGGATACCATACGTTGCTTTACGAACATTACATTTATCAAAAATCAAAGCTGACGACAATCGAGGTGATGTGGTATTTTTAAAAAAGATCTTCAAAAGTACTTTTTAAAATTAATTTTTTGATTAAGCATAAGAGCCGCTATTTTTCAGAAATCTGAGCCTAACTTATATTACAATAATATTATAAATTTACTCTACACCATTTATTCATTCTAAGTGACTAATTAAACTTCACTTAAAAAAACATACTAGAAGTTAAGTCATTTTTTTTTTCAATTAAAATTTATGATCATTTCGCCTTAAGCCACTCAATATATAAACAGTTTAAATTAAACATAGCAACAAAGGAAGAAGTGGTTTATACTTTATTTAAATTTAACAAACATAAAAATAAAGAAAGAAAAACAAATGCAAAAGGTAGTAGATATTCATACAAAATTTGTTTTAAAACAAATAACCAAAAAAAATCACATCCGGTTCCGGAAATCTTCATCGTTGTCGTTTTGTACCTTCTGTCTTCAATTTTTAATATTTTTATGTAAATTTTATTTTCATTTCTTTCTTTACTTTTTATGTGTTTCATGATGAAATTATAGTAAAAAGAACATAATCAAACCGAAAGTAGAGGGTTAGAAGTTGAAATAGATTGTAGAATCAGATAAGCTAATCTTATCATACTTGGGTTAGATATTTTAAGTTGAGCTTTGTTATTTCTGAGGTGTTGCATATAGAAATAGGGCTATTTCGATAGATTCCATTTTTATACAGTTCGAACAAAGAAATTGTTCTGCAATCAATCAATATCTTCACAGCATGGGATCTGGACTGTTTGGTTGTTTGCTATAATCGATTAGTGATACAGGAATAAAAAATATGTTTTAGGCATGAACAGATCTTAGCATACGGTGAGGAAATTTAAAAAAACAACAAGATTAGCAACAGTCGACGATTCTGTATGAGCTCAAGATTTAATGTCAATATAAATAATTGAAGAAGCTGTAGGCACTTGTCCTTACCTTCACCAATTTACTAGTTCGAACTATTTTCTAATTCCTTAACAGCTGTGTTTTGATGGGGCCAAATATTTATAAATTTTATTAAAATATGTTAACGGCCGCTATAACGCTTTAATTTATTCGAAGGCCTCCAGCACTTTGCCCATTACCGCTCAAAAGATTATCAGATCCTTCTCATAATATAAAACTCAATCTTTTGCTATAGTTTCACCAAAATTAGTTCATTAAAGAAAGCTGTTAGTCCAGTAAATAAAGGTTAAAAGGTCGCAAAAATCCTGTCGCGGACGGGACCTGGCGGAAATTGTTGGTCTTACCGAGTACTTTGACGTGAGCAAAATTACCTTGGGGTTCCGACCCTGTGAGCCTGGAAAATGGCCCTCAAAGTGTCAGAAGTAGCTTCCGGGCCATATCTCCGAAAATATGGCAGTTAGGGTATTCCTGTTTAGCCAGAAATGAAGGTGAGCTAATTATCTACAGAAATGATCCTAATCATTTTTATCGTAAGCCCGATAGTTTCCGAGATAACAGACTCGAACCTTGTCCTGCATTTTTCTCTTCATCATGGAGCCAGAACGCCGCTTTACACGTATTTACTAAGGAGCGGCGGACAAATTAGCGGATAACTCGGTCAAAATTCAATATTTTTCGATGATTCAAAATTCATGTGAAAGAGAAAACCCGTACCTGTCACATCCTGTGATAAAATTCCTGTTATCACGTTTGTAAGCGAGTGCAAACGGCGGTCAAAGTTTCTTTTTATCCGGTTTTCTGACGCTGTTTTAAATTTATTCATATTTTTTTTAAAAATTGTGTTTTTATATGTTTCTTTCCTGATTATTGTACCTGGGGGGGTCTTGAAACATCTCAAAAAGTTTGCCATAGTGGCTTTCTCGCACTTTTAAACAAAAGGGAATTTATTAATTTCCATTTTGAGGACTTTCGTGGAGTTTCGGAAAGTCCGCGGAAAATCATTAATAAAAGATTTATTGTCTATTGAAGTGCCTCATAAGTTACACCAATTTTTAGCTTAGAATGTCTAGTTTCCGATCGTATTTTCCAAATTGTTTAGAAATTTCCAGGGCTCTTTAAAAGTTGATTTTACGCCCACACGGGAAAAAACTGGCCAAATTTTTCAGACACTTTTTTTTCTTTCCGAGGAATGTTTTGGGTATTGTTACTTATATAAAAGTAAAGCTGAGGTTCTCAGCTTTCCATTGATTTAAATAATGTCATTGTTTTTTATCCACAAAAAAAAAATAGAAAAAGTTTCTCTGAACTTATTTATGATAATTTCCTCTTTTTTCTGCTTCACGTGCCGGCGCGTATATTACGTGTATAATATCGTTCCGCGCAGGCGCGCACACATGTCACACATACACTGGCTTCACGCGTCCCTCGTGGACTTATATTGTTATTGTTTATCGTCAACAATAGTACGTTATGATGCTAGGAAGTAAAGCTAAAGATTTTTGACGGATGTGGAGTTTGCAAATCGAAGCGCTAGCCGAGATTTGCACCCACATTAAGTCCAAAATAGTTTACGTCCGTGCATCATATACTACTTTTTATTCGCCGCAAGCAAAATATTTTAAAACATTTTGTTTATTCTATATTAAAATTATAAATTTCATAAATTTTAAAATAAAAATATGTGGAACAAGTAACCTTTGACAAAATATTTATTATTTTTTCCAAATTATTGTGTAGCTATGACAACAAATGATAACAACTATTTTAATTGGAGAATGAATTGAATTGAATTTAAGGGTTGCTTTGATAAAAAATTTTATTTTTCATAGAATTTAAACAAATACAAATGCTTTTTACTTTTTTGGACGTAGCTATGACAACAAAATAAATAGTTGAAAAGTGATACTTTAAGGCCGCAAATCACAGTAATAAAGTAACATTTTAATATGTAGGCGAATAAAAAACATTTTGTAGACCATTTGATTGCTGAAAATTTTCTGTTTTGTTGGAAATCAATATTTATAAAAAAAAAATCTGGACAAAAAGTGGACTTTTGGTGCTATTTGGAAATTATTTGGTGCTGTTTAAAAGTTAATGTTGCTGTTTCAATTTTTGGAGCAAGGTTAAGGAACAGTTAATCTCTTTGATTGTCCCAGAGGTAAATTTGTTGAGCATTACAATGCTGGAACAACTTTATCATAAATGAGTGCAAGTTGAAGTTTGAGAAATTATAAAAGTGTTTGAACATGAAGATGAGCAGAACGAATCTTGGTGGACGCCGGCGTCCAGCAAAATTTTCCAACTCGTTTTGATTCCAATGTTTATTTTCAAGGGCCCGAATGAACGGAGTGCAAGCTGAAGTGCGTTATGTTATGAAAGTGCTTGAAAAGGAAGATGAACTTGAAGAATCTTTTCTGACGCCGGCGTCTACTCGTTAGAAGCAACTTTAATCTCCGAGTCAAGGATTCACATGTGCTTACATTCGTTATGTGACCTTTATTTATTATGTTATGTGACCTTTATTTGTTATTTTCCTTCTCAATATTTGCACCGCGACTGATCCTTCCTATGCTCCTATATGGCCGCGATAATTTCGCAAATACAACGAGGAAGCCATTGTCATTTGCAGGTCAAAATTTTCAGGCCAAAACATGGAGCTGTGGGTATTTCCAAGCCCTCAGTTCTCAAATTTGATGAGAACCTGGCGTTTTTTCATGGTCTCAAATTTGACAATTTTTCACTACCCGTTTTTGCAAAAAGTATCAATGTTGCGAAAAAAATGATTAGGATCATTTCTGTAGATAATTAGCTCACCTTCATTTCTGGCTAAACAGGAATGCCCTAACTGCCATATTTCCGGAGATATGGCCCGGAAACTACTTCTGACACTTTGAGGGCCATTTTCCAGGCTCACGGGGTCGGAACCCCAAGGTAATTTTTCTCACGTCAAAGTACTCGGTAAGACCAACAATTTCCGCCAGGTCCCGTCCGTAACAGGATTTTTGCGAGCTTTTGATATTTTTCGACCTTTATTTACTGGACTATGTAGTATTCTAAAAATTATATTGTACGAAAGAAAAAGTAAAAAAACAATTTAAGGGAAGTGCATAACCGGAAGTTGAAACGACGAACTATTACAAATCATACTTTAGGCATATAATTACCAATTAAATCAAAATCAATTTTTAAGAACTCATGTTATTAAAGTTTCAAATAAACGGGTGCTTCAAAAACCCTCTACCACTTTTCCCAATACCGTCCACAAACTAATCAGTTCTATGTCATCAAATCTCCATTTTTGTTCAAATTCTTTTAAAATTGATTAATGAACGAAATCTGTATGCTCCCAACAAACTTTTAAAACAAAATGAGAAGAGGTATCTTCGAAAAGTGGATCATTATCTTCTCACACTAATTGAAACCTTTTCCACCTTGTCGGCTGTAGAGTAAATAAAGACATTGAAAAAAATTGCCAAACAAAATATTTACCGGAAGTAAAACACTGGAAAACGGGATGCAGAGTACTAGTACTAATCAAGTGCTGATGTTAGTAAGCTTTCGAAAAACAGGTGCTCGCTGGACCCTACCCCCCCCCCCCCTTTGTTCAATATATCGCTAAAAAAGAATCCGCTCCTTATACCATACATATTTGCATCTCTTTTTTAATTTGTCATCAAAATTAATTCTCGAACGAATGTTGAACGCTCCCAACAAACACAAAACACATAGTGAAAAGAATTGCTTTTGTATGGTGGACCCTTCAACATTTTTTCCAATGTACTTCCAAAATCTTTCTTATATTGATTGAAACCTTTTATAAACACAGTGAAAACAACTTAAATAAATTTTAAAAAAACTTATTAACCGGGAGTGGCAAACCGGAAGTTGATATGTGGAAATATTAAAAACAGTAAAAAACCTTATATACTGAGTCTCAACAAGTTTGAAAGCGAGGATTAAAAGTTATTGAAGATTCAAACTTACAATTGTTCGGGAGACCACTCGCCATTTTGTCCAGTTTTGAAATCTTCCATTTTTAAGTTAACCTGGATCAAGTCCCAAAGTTTGATTAAAATCCCATGCGTTTTTCCACCCATCCAGATATACCTTTTTTGACTATTTAGATAGAGGGTCCAGGTCCAAAACAATGATAAAATAAAATTTGGGGCAAGATTTTTTTTCAAGATATTACATTTCTTCATACAATTAAAAATTAGGGTGACGTAAAAAATGAATTTGAGTGTGAGAGTCCTCTGCCAATGAATATGAGTGTTGTTCACTCACCCAAGGTTGTTCCTTGAAAAAGTATTCCTATTCCTATTCCTAGTAACCTATTCGATGCTGACAATATAATTCGTATCCTTCTCTCCATTTTAACAATTAGTTTAATGGGTTTTTTGTCACATTTTTTTCTCTTGCGTTTTCATTAATTTTTTTAAAATATATGCTTGTAAGAGTATAAAATTTATTCAATCGATGAGACTTATTTGAACGAGATCAGTTCTAATTTTTTTTTATTTTATTTTTTTTTCAACACGAAAACACTTGTAATTAATAACAAAAACGCTAACAGGTGTTCTCTAATCGTTTTTGATTTGTAGCTTAAATTTGTAGAAAAACTTATTCGTGTTAGTTAAATTTATAGTTTTATTAAAACAAAGCAAAATTTATTAGAAAAATTTAATTTAAAATTATAGTTCAATAAAAAAATTTATTCAAATTTAGAAAATTTATTTCGTGATTAAGTCAAAATTAATAAATAAATTTTATAATTGAATTGAAAAAAAATTATTTGTTTGTATTTTAATACAAAAAATACCAAAGAAATACAATTATTTGTTTGTGTTCGTTAATTATTAGTGAACTATAAACAAAAAGCTCGATGTTCAATAGTTAAAATATAGAATATACATGAAATAATAATGCTTTCTGCACTCGAGTACCACAATACGACATATATCGAAACTCGTTTGAGTGCGGAAAAGTGAGTTATTTCCGCACTGATTTTTCATTTCAGCACTGCTTTTTCATTTCCGCACTGCTTTTTTATTTCCACACTGCTGCCAATTTAAAAGACGAAACGGTGCGTTTGTGTGGGTTGTTGTTGTTTTATATTCGTCATCGTCGCTTGCAATAATTTCCGTTTAAAATTTATCATAAAACAGTTGTGCAGTCTCCTCAAAATGAAATCGCGCTATTTCCCCAAAAAGACAAGGAAAAAATCAAGCAATAGGCTATTTCCCGTTTGCTGTATTGTCATGAACTTTTGAAGTTGTCTTTGCTTTCCTTTTTATTAAATATAATTTCTTGCAATCCTTTCGTAATCAATTTTTTTTGTATATAATTCTTTTATAGTTTGATACAAGTAAGTTGTACAAATTCCTTAGTGGGAACAAAAATTTAACGAAAGCAATTACCCAGGAAACAAACTTATCGTTTTTATCGTTGTGTTGTTGTTCACAAACAGTCGTTAATAATGATATAAATAGTTGCCGGGAGATGGCTTCGTTAGTTAGTCGATTTTTTTTCTCATCCATTAATCTTATTGGATTGATTGTTTTGGTTTGACATCTGACATTTTTAAGTTTTGTCTTGTGTGATTGTCGACAAAAGTAAAAGAAAAACAAATTATAAAAAGAAATCACACAATCCACGGTGGCTGGCGGATTTTCTTTTATCAACGAAGCAGATGGAAATAAACCACGCTTAAGGTAATAATATCAAAGGCAGAGACACATGAATTAAATCAACCGGTGCGGATGTTGACCTTGGCGAACAAGACGACCATATTTTTTTGTTTGGTTGTAAATATGGAAATGTTCCGGTGGCTATTTGAGGGAACGCTAACATCTATTAGCCATGGTAACCAATTTTAATCTTTTCTCGCGTACATAAATAAAAATGCAGTAACTTAAATTAATTAAAAACAAAGAAAAGAAGCTTTCTTCCATATTGGATGCGGGTGATCTTACAAAAACGAAAGTTAACAAGCAGACCATAATCTTTTTTGATAACTCAATTGTTACCTGAATACTATCTGCGGGTTTTACAATACGACTCGCGTTTGCATAATAATTAACATGAAATCTCGGTTTTTGTTTTGGATACGGACCACTTATTAGGGTGGTGAACATTATAGTGTTATTTTTTTTATGTGACGATTCCGAATTAACCCGTTAATCATTCCAAAACCAACCTTTTGATTTGTGAACTTTTTTAATAAAGCCTCCATATGAATTATGGTTACGGTTATTAGAAAAATAAAGAGAGAAATCATTAAAAGAAATAAAGTTGTCGTGAAACGGGATGTGCTAGAAGTAAAATATTCTGAAGGTAATATTCGTTATGGTATATAGTGTAGATTCTCGTCATACCATGAGGCGATGCTGTTATACAGTTATCAGTTAAAACAGAAACCTAGAAAACCCGTAAAGAACAGTGTCCTTTTCGGTGATGAACGGGATTTACCGTTAATTGTTCCATCGGTTCAAAAAAAAAGAAGTTTCAATAATCAAAAAAAAGAGGAAAAAAAAACTGGTATTACAGCTGATTCAGTTTCATTCTATTTATTTACGCGCGAGTTTATATTTATTCGAAATGGGTTTAGTTTGCCTCTTGCAAGATTTTGTTGGATATTTCTGGGATAATTAAAACTCTGAGATGGAGTAGAGTCGGCTAAGCCGAGATTAATGATAGCACCATTCAGAACCAGAAACAAACGTACAAACCATAGTAATCTTTATGTTTCGGATTGTTTTTTTTTGTTTTCCTGTGTTATTCTTTTTCTGTTTTTTTTTTTAATTAGTAATAGACTGATAGCCGTCTTAGAAAAAAAATTTAACAAAAAGTAATCTTAATTTTCGTTATTTATTATTAGTGTAATTTAGTGTAAAAAGAAAAGTAAATAGAAAACTAAAGAGAAAACCAAAAATTAACTAAATATAATAGACTAAGAAAAACAAAGTAAACTAAATATTATTCTTATATTGTTAGATTATTAGAAAAATTGTACATAGGTTATATTTTCTTTGAATATCAAAATAGTAAGACGTTTAAAACAAAAGTTTGTGTCGTGTGGAACCTACACCGCGTAATGAAGGGTTGTTGAACTCAGAAAAAAAAACATATATGGGTTGATATATAATATAAAAAGAAATAGAAGGAGAGTAACCGATAAAGAAAATAATTGTAAATGTTTGTTTTGCCCCCTTGGATTTTATGACACCAAAGAAACTCCGGAGTTAGCTTAGCTTCTGGGAAATCGGCAGCCTTCACCACAATTGCTACTGATTCGGCAGCGCCACATATGATCTATTAACGTCAAGGAAAATTATAAATAATCTGCGTGTTCTTAAGGAATCGAGTGTCAGTCTATCTCGTGGGCTTGCTCTAACGGACCAATAATAATTTTCAAGTGAATGGTGTTGAGAATTGGATCTGAGTTGATTGTTAATGGGAATTGGATCTTACTACAGCATTTTTTTGTGGAATCACATCATAGCTGTATGACCAGAGGAATCATACTCTTGCTTCGGAGCACTGCCAATTGAATTGATCACCTCAACTAATTGTAAGTGCATCATCTGCATTCGTTTGTCTACAGCCTGATTTTGATGCGATTGCTGTACTTGGGACGTACCGATGATGGGGAGCTAACCTAAGGGGATATAGCAAGGGGATCGATTTCAAGCATGGGGTGAGTACTTTCATATATATACTTAAGTGTATGGTTGTGTGGGTGTGTGTACATATGTAGGTGTATGTGTATGGGTGTGTATATATGTATATATATGTGTGGGGGTATGTGTGCAGGTGTGTGTATGTGTGAGGGTGGGTGAGTGGATGACGGGCGAGAGCGTGTGAATGTGTTAGAATTATGGGGGTGGACGTGGTGATCGCGGTTCTTTTCGTCTAATGGGGTCACCAGAGTCTTCTTATTTTCACTTGCTTTTTCGTTTAATTTGTTTTTACGAGATACGCGTACAATACCGTTATTTGAACTGGTGCAGTAGGTAAATATCTACTCGTCCCCACAGGCTGAAGCTAACTTGGGGCCAAATAAATCTCATCTAGGTGCGCGGCCTGCTATGCCACTTCGATGACACACAACGAAGCAGCGCTTCATTACACATGATAATTGGTGTATAGGAGTATACTATTGTAAGATTATTTTTTATACACCCGCAACATATTCATTCAAACAATTACTTTAAAAATTAATTCACGTTATTGTATATTGCACAAATATATCCGTTAAAACTTTAGTTAATTATTTATAATAAATTTCAAAAGATTTCTTACGAACACAACACCAAGACTATGTTAATAAATTTTTATATGTCCACGAACGTCCTTCTAGTAGCTGTTAGTAATTCTTCAATAATTTACAACCATATATCACTGGATATTTAGTTTACTTGTTATAACAATTTGTTTTGTTTCATTTGAGTATATTTCATTTAGTTTTAGTTTTTATTGTTAAAAGTTTAAATTGTGATTGCAGGAAGTTTGCTTCCGTTTTGTTATTTGTATGATTTACTTACAAAATTTACATTCTTTTTTAGAAAAGTTTTTATTGCAAACAAAGTTCTTTGTGATATGACTGTATTGCTATGAATCGAGTTTGTTAAAAAGAAACGATATTCAATAGAATAGTTTTTTTTCATAAAAGTTTATCGGATTATGAATGCTAAGTTGGTAATTTAATTAAAATTAGAATGTCAAAGTTTGTAAAAAAACAAAGAATTGTTTATCTGATTTTAGTTAATGATTGTACTTACGATCAATTGTGAATGGTTTGGTCTACATTGGTAAAATGTGTTTGACACATTATAGCATTTAAGTTTTCAGAAAAGTGTTTGATTTAAGTTATAAAGTGCAAGTCAACTAAATTTAAAATAGTTTTTTATATATCAACTAAATAAATAAATTTGACACAGGCTATCTATGGCCAAATCAATTATGTTGACTAAAAGAATTCTAGACAATTGTTTTCTGTTGCCTGCCCATTGTCAGGCCAACTGTTACAAAAAGTCCTCTAAAATGATGCATACCAGGGATGCATCGTTCTCTGATAGTGAATTCTTTTCGTCTGCACCGAACAAGTTCCACAACCTAATTATAAAATTTTGCATTTTTTTGGATGAAGCGTAATACAAAAAATAAAAATTTCGGTAATTCGGTCTGGAACTATACAGACATTTTCTCGATACAATGAAAAAGAATTCACTATAATAAAAGGACTGTCTGTCAAAGGCTTTGGATATACCTAATGCAGTTCCAAATGTTTTACCATGGTGTTCGAGTGACTTGTTCCAGACATGTGTTACATAAGATAGAAAATCTTCTGACGATTTGGCTTATCAAAACCCGTATTGTCTTCCATTAAAAAGGTTTGATGATTACAAATAAGTCATAACATTTAAGTTGGTATATTTTTCAAACACTTTCTCTACAAACTACAAGATGGATATTGATTGGTCTGTAATGACTTGGTTCATTCTGTTTTCTTTTTCTTGTACAGGCTGAACGCTAGCAAACTTCTACATGTCAGGAAAAATAACTTTCTTGCACGATAAGTAGAAGACTTTTGTGAGAATTTGTGCTAGCTCTCCAGTAAAAGTTTTCAATATATTATCAGGGCCTAATGATTTATTAGAATTTATTTGCAAAATCATCTTACGTACGACATTTTTGAGAACATCTCCATTAAACCATGAATGGCAGCCGGATTTATCACCTTAGTGCAGGGATGTATGACCTAAGTAGCATGCGATGACTAGGTGTTAACTTTGCTCTACAAAATGGTCGTGTTTTTTGGTTGAGATCGTCTCTTAAGGTGGTGGAAAAACCAGGAGCTCGAATGCAAATCCCAGTAGAACATCCATATCTAGAAGGTATTTTCGAATTTATTCGTTTAAGGTATTCTCTAGAAGGCATTCTCGAAATTATTCGAATAATGAAAAATCTTCCGATATCCACAAGAAAACAGACAAAATAAAAGAACTAGACGGCGCTTTCATAGTCGGTGAGCCCCACAACCAATACAAAATGGCAAAGTTAGCAATTTATCGAAAACGTTTACTTATTCATTCATTGAAAAAAACATTTACGGGCCGTGTTATGCACTGATCGCAATTTCGACAAACGTATCAAACCAACTCGCAACGGCTTTAAAAGAACAAATGAGAATGTTTTAACAATAACATCGACTTTTGCCAACAAATGTGGGCCAGAAATGGATCTTTTGAACAGTACAGTACAAGTTTTGTGATATTTTTCACTCTGGCGAGCGTTTTGGTACTTGCCGAACAACCAAAACATCTATAGGTATCGTTCTGGACTTTCAGGAAATTCAGCTGTTAACTAAATATCGGAAAGAGGGTAAAAAAAGCAACAGTTACAATAGGAAATCTAAGACCTTATACAGTCGATAAGTTTGATGCCTCTGTAATCAGATCGATTTTTAAATACGAACACCTGCTGAACATCAACTTCAAGGACAGTAAACATGAAAACGAAAGACATGTACAAATAAAAGCCTACAAATTTACGTGCTGTGTAGTGCAAACAACGCTCCATGGATTATGAAGGTTATACTATTGATGTGCTAGGGAAACCTAAAGCATCCAAACAGTTATTCGACTCAGTGACACGTCACAGTGGATCTGTATCCTAAGCCAGCAAAGACTCAACTGAAAAAACACTTACTAAATCCCTTTCGGGACTATGCTTAAATGGGTTTGAGAACGCCCATACCCTCTTTAAAGCAGTTTGTAAGGCGTGTGGTTTGGTACAGGACAATGCGGTAAAATATCACATCACTTCAGACTTGTCCTTGGAGAGCATCTGGAAGTCCTTTAATATCCCAGAGAAACCTGAACAGACTTTCACAAACAACTTCAAACTAGGATCAGAGCAGAATTGGTTACTGTCGTTACATACCCAAAACAGACGAGGCTATGCGATTAATAAAACTTTGATCTGTAACGATGTCAAAGGACTAATGTGCAAACTAGTTCTAAATACAAATTGTATAGGTGTCACAGTGATGTCAGAGAAACTGTAAATCAGACCCGCTTGCTAGGTTAGAGACTGAATTGAACATACTTCGATTTAAAGCTGGTTTTCTTGAACAACTAGGATATGTCAGTGATAAATGTATAGCTAAACCCAATGATCAAACACCGCCGTCTGCAAGATAAGCAGCAAATCCGGTCCATGATATCGTCGAGTTTTTCGTCGACTGTTTGTCACCCAGCTAATTTAATAGGAAAATTTTCAATGTCTTGTATATATATTAAAGTTACAATCTATTACAAAAGCTAAATGTCTAACCAGTTATTTTGTGACTTATTACATTACTAACTTCTTAGTATCTTGTTAAATTAATTACGATGATATTTTTATATACAATTAGTTAATATAAAAAAATGTACATATATATGTATATGATGTTTTTATACATTCATTTTCTCATTATAAAAAACAACAAAAAATTTATAACAAAAAAAACAGCGATACATGAACATGACATCGTTCATCATTTTAAAATCAACTTCGTAAAAGAATTAACGGTTGATTGAAGATTAAGTAGAAGTAAATAACAAAAAATAACTAAGAATAAGTAAATAAAAAAAATTAAATTGATTTATTTGTTGATAAAAATTGTTTAAGTTTGATAAGTCTTTTTAACTACTCCAAAAGTGATGAAAAGGTTAAGATACCATTGAACGGACAAAGGTTAAATAAGAGAAGAAAAATGTGTTGCATTTTGATTATAATTTATAGTTAATATTACATTTGCCTTTGACTTTATTTAATTTAATTTGTATAGATTCCAAGTGAGATCTCTATGATTAAAATGACTAGAACCTCGAGATACAATAACATGAGTCAGAAAACTACAATAATTAAATAAAACCCTTTGAAAAAATCAATAAAAGATTTCTGTTCGCGAACGAAAATCTGCCGTAATAAAAATCGACAACCCTACTTAAATTCCTATCGCAGATCGTTCAAATCGGCAAGCCACATTATTTTCAGCTAGGATATGCAGAAAAAACAAGGAGTTATTCTACACAACTAACAGTTCTTTAAAAATAGCAGAAGTTTCAGGAAGAGGAAGAGTACGTAGTAGAAGTGGCAAATGTTCACCACACTATTGATATATCAAAGGATCAACTTAAAGTAGACAGTTCAACTTGTTGTAGACCGAATAGATGGAATGGCCACATAAGTCATGTTAATCAGAAGAGAGTTAAAATTGTTATACCGACCAGTGATTGCTTAAATTTAAAGCAAAACCCAGGTTTATCTAAAAAACTTCCCAGATTTAGGATGGAACGAAGGTTTAATACAAGTTATTTACGTGCGTGGAACAACATTTTTACATGTTATACACAATGATACAGACTCAAAAAATCTTGTTTGTTCATCTTTAGGTCACAAATAAAACCAAACGGAAGGCATCTCTATTTTGATCATGCGGATCATCAAGTTAGTCCCAGATACTCCACATAAGAATTAATTCCTGTCACATCAGAACGGGTTTAGAACATAGCCCAAAAGTATCTTGTTGGATACCATGCATTCAAAGTTTATTCTATTTTTTATCCCGGATTGAGACCTTCTCAGGGTGTGACCTATTCCCACGATCTGTGACAGTGTGATAAAAAAACGACGATTACTTGTATTTTTCAAAATATGGATAAATCAAAAACCTGTTTGGCAAATTGCACAAAAGGTTTCATTACGGAATAAAGTAAGAAACCTCTTAAACCTAAAATACTATTAAAACAACAGAAAGGTGACCATAAAAATAGTTCTTACGTACTTTAAAACTAAGGCTAGCCATAAGAAAATTTTAGAGGTTATTTTATGAGAGCATCTGGATCTGTTTTTAATCTGAAGAAAATTTTAAGTCTATAAAATCAAGTTTCCAACCGAGGGATAACTGGGCATCCATCTAGAAAACTAACTAGCTCTTAATGAATAAAACCATTCTCTTAGAACCAATCAGATCTCGTCTACAGCTGGAAGTGTGTCGCTCATTTAAGTTTAACTACGTAAATTACTTATTGGCTGTGTCAGTAATCGTTCAAAGATTCGTGTTTTCAGGAAACTATCGTGACCTGAGTTGAAAAGTTTCATGGGTCTACTTAGTGCCTATAACTAGCATCAAAAACTTTCTTCTCTTCTGAGCAATCATAGTAAAATTTTGGATACTTCGTTTTCTATTTTATCACATTTTCGACGTATCAATTTTGTTTTTTAATCGGTTTTGGATCGGTTTTTTACTCGAAACAAAAATAAATCAGCAATCATTTTTTTCAATGGTTTTAATTTGGATCGTTCCTTCACTTTGCATCGTTCGATTTATTTTTAGCAATCATTTTGTTGTTTTTGTATGGGTCGTTCATTTTGAATGGCTCATTTTTTTGAAACGGATCGTTCCTTTTAAGTAAAACAAGTGTTCAGTCTTCTTTCTTCTTTTGTTTGATTTATATTTTGTTTTTTTGTTTTACATGCAAGTTTTTTAAATTTTTCCATCCCATTCCGACTACATAGTTGCTTTGTTTTAGTATGTTGTAATGAAAAGAAGAAAGAAAACAAGAATGGAAAAAGTTGGTCACTATAACTTATATATAATATAAACGTATATAATACGTTTATATATTTATATATTATATACGTATATAATATATAAAAAAACAGTTTTTGTTAATTTAGTTTAACGTTGGGTTGAAGCCTACTCATTGATGTTTATGGTGGCTAAAGAAAGATTCAATAACGACAGCATCTAAATCATGTATATTGAAAAAGATATTATCAATTGTTGCAGCTTCAACTGGTGTCGGTTCATGAATTATTTTTAGGTAAATATATTTGTATAAAATAGTTGAGATTTATTTATTTATTTATTTATTTATTTATTAAGGTTTTAAGATACAATTACAAAATGAAATATCTCCAATTAAAAATTAGAATTATATCATTTAGAGAAAAAATGTACCATGCTTTTGAGATGATTATGAGTTTTGTTTCTTTTATTTTTATGTAGGTATATAAACCTAATTTCTAAAATTTATCCTCTTCCAAGTTATTTTACGCGAAATTTCCTTCACAAACACACAATTTTAATAATAAATCAAAAACTTTGGTTTCGAAAATTACACAAAATTGCTATGGAATATAAAAAATACCTTTCACATGACACTCGTCAAAGACAAAAATATTTTTTGTTCAAAATTTCTTCTCTCAACCGCCGCCTTCCTATAACATTTAAAAAATGATTCGATTGCCATTATTTATTTCAATCCTTACAACATTTCCTATAACCGAGAAATTTACAATTTTTTTGTTTGTTTAATTTTTGAAGTTAAGGAACAAGATATGGGTAGGGTATAGGACATAATGTTAACGTTTTTGAAAATTGTGGTTTCAAAAATAATAAAAAGAAAGGCGTCACTGGACGCCGTCAGATACCTCAATTATGTGCAACATAAAAGTCGAATGTAGAATTTATAATTAATAACAACCTATAAAGAAATAATGAGTAAAAACATAAAAAACAAATAGAATTTCGTTACTAAAATTAGTATATTTGTTCTTATTCAAAAGAATTCAATATAAATACAAAAATATTAATAAAAAGACTTAAAACCAATTAAAAAAATGAATTAAAAAACAATATACTAAAAAAAAATTTAAAAATATAAAAAACAAAAAAAAAATTAAAAAAAAGCAAATATTTAAAAACTTAAAAACTTAAAAAAAAAAATTAAAACATAAATTTAATAAAAGAGACTAAAAAAATTAAAAATTTAAAAAAAATATTATTAAAAAAAAAAATAAAATAATTATATATATGGGTAATTCTTTTACAAACCGAACAGATTTGGACAAAATCTAAGCGACCCATTTTTGATTTGGATGAATTTTTTTTACAGGTTTTATATCGAAAAAAAAAGATATGCGTGTTCGAGGATTTTTTTTATTTGGAAAATATAACGGTTCTAAATTTCGAGAATTTCGTGATTTTTGGCTTGACGAGTTATTTTCAAATACTCATAACTTCAGTTTTATTAAAGGTAAAACCGTTCATACAAAAAAATTAAAATTAATAAAAGTTATTAACAATTTGCTATTGTTATAAACAAATAAAATGTTTGTGGTGATTTCTCACCAAAATTGATTAAATTTTATGTAATTTATTTTGGCAGTAATTTTTGTAAACTTTAGGATACTCGCGGTTTGCAAATCAAGTATGTTGTTTAAAAGTTATTTTTTCATTTATAACTTAGTACGTTTGAAAAAACAGAATTTTAAAATGAAAAAATTTTTTTTGTTAATTAAGTTTCTTTCTTCAACCGTTAAGGAATTAAAAATTGCTGAATTTAATTGCCTATATTGGCTAAATATAGATTTAAATTATTTTAAAAAGAAAATAGTTAAGTGTATAATAAACTTATCATTTATATAAGTTAATCATTATATGTAACGAAGGAATTAACTTTTATATTTTTTTTTTTAAAAAGAAATTATTATGAAATTATAATTTTTAAAAATTTATGAAAAAATTAAATGTTTTATTAACCTACTTCAAAGTTCAAGTTAACGTTTAACATTTTATGGCATATTGAACGTAAACCAAAAATTCAAATTCATCAAAGTAGAGATTCGCAGCATATATAAAGCGGATTTTCATCATTTTATATCAAGAAAATTCAAGTTATGTAATTGAAGATACGAATATACCGAGAATATATAAAGCGAGAAACTACAAGCTTTTGAGGATTTTCATCATATTATATTAAGAAAATTCAAGTTATGTAATTGAAGATACGAATATAGCGAGAATATATAAAGCGAGAAACTACAAGCTTTTAATTGGAGGATTCTCATCATACAAGATCCGGAAGAAAAATACAACTTATCTGAGGATACGAAGTAAAATCATATAGCGAGAACCATACTAGCTATATGTTCAAATCGATCTGAAGTCATTGCCCCACCCACGAAATGAGTTTTTCGTGCGACCATCGTATTCTACGTTTCATTTTCTATAAAAAATTATTTTTAACTAATGTAGAAATGATTTTTACTGTTAGAAATAAATAAATTTATCGAGCGCGGGACGACAAAAAATTCCATATATGGGTCATTCTTTTACATACCGAACGGATTAGGAAAAAATGTGACTAAGATATTTTTGATTCAGCTGAAAATCTTTTTACGGGTTGGAGACCTAGGTTCCACAACAACATGCGTTCTGAGGTGTTGATGAATGCTTTTTTAAGACTTTCGTGGATTGAACGTCCCCGAGACTATTGATTCGTGCAAAGCATTCCATGTACGGACTAAGAAATCCCACTGCATTCTGTCCCAATAACAGCGAGCAATCGCAACAGTTTGACTGTTTGGTTAAACCGAATGACGAGTAAAACGGGGAAAAAGAATATGTTTGAGGCATAATCTGATCTCGGATCTGATTTCGTTCAAGCACTGCTGATGACGATATTTATAAAAAACAACGAGATCAGCACGGTGTTGTAGGAAATCAAGAATTGATGTTAAATTTTGATCACCAACAATTCGCATAGCACGCTCTTATACATGTACAGCACCCCAAACTTGACAATAATACTCCATAAAATGACGAATATTGGACTTATAAATGTGAAGTAATTGATACGGAGTGAAATATTTTTTTACATCGAGGAGGCCGAGTTTTTTTGACGCGCTGTTTGCAATTGCCATTACATGATCATTCCAGAGTAGGTCATTGAAAATTGTGACTCCCAATAAACGAACTCTTTCAAATTTGTCTATTTGATCGTCACACATACTAATTGAAATATCATTGGCGAACTCTTTGATCTGGAAACAATCTGTGTTTTGGTGGAAACAAAACTGACTAAATTTTTGTCACCCCAATCGACTTTTTTTAGGTCCTCGTTTACATTATGGCAGCGTCTCTCAGAGCAGGCTTTATTTGTTTATATGCATTTTACCCTTTGATGATAGGGGGACGAATGTCAAGTGCAGTGTACTATCATCTGCAAAACTATTCATCGGATTACTGACGAATTTCCAGAGTTCGTTGATATAAATTAAAACTAGAGTAAGAAATAAAATTGAGTCTTACTGATGACACACCAGCGTTAATTAATTTAGACTCAGAAGAAAAGCCGTCGATGGATACCGAAATATATCGGTCGGAGAGAAAATTTTTAATCAGCTTTAGGACTGTAGGTGAAATCCTACACAACGAGCTTGTTGATCAGGTTGGCATGCCAGATACGATACGAGTAAGAGCAAGTTCTTTTGAAAATATTTTCAAGATCTTTCATACTAACTCCTTACGACTGGATTTGGCGTACTTCTCTAGGTGTTTCCAAAACGATCAAGTTCAAAGCAAAGCGTTCCACGAACAATGTGGCTTTTCTTGCTTTGTCAGTGACGATTAAACCAGCGTCAATAAAAAGAAAAGTAGAAGATTTGGAACCAGACTTTAAAGGATTACTGGCACTGTAAAAACTTCGTTTCTAAAAACTTCGTTTCCTTAATCAAACAACCGTGCGGTAAGGACTTAAAAATTAATTTCCATTTTAAAGTTATTAAATAAAATTATTCTTTCAAAATCATTAGTGGTGAACAATATTTTTTCTTTTATACAGTGAATAATGTTATATTTGAACTGGTTTTACAAATTGTAATCTAAATTATTATCAATTTGTTTTGTATTTATATTGCTGTGATTTTTATTTTGTAAAAACAAGTTATTAAACTAATAAAAACTATAATTCATAGTGAAGAAATCAAAAATTAGAACTCAACAAAATGCCTTACTACAGTGGGGACTCGCGCCAAATTTCACAAGCTGCTATCAGCTGCAAAATTTGTAAGCAACAAGTGCGTGGTGCCCAATCATACTTTGAGTGTGATAACTGTAAACAAACATTTCATCCCCATTGTAAAAAAATTATTGGAACGCATATTACACGTTTTGCAACGCTTTCTTCATGGTTTTGTAGTGCTGAATGTGGAGAAAATGAAATAGAAGTTAATATTCAACCCAATAAGAATAATATTCTAGCTGATTCACCTAGTCAACCAGTGAACATGAACTTTCTCTCAGCATTAGCCACTGACATTAAGGAGATGAAATCAACTATACAAGGTATTGAAAAATCGCAAGATTTTATTTCATCTTCCTTCGATGAATTCAAAACAAAATTAGATCGAATCGTGGAAGAAAACATTGCTTTAAGAAATGAATTACATTGCATAAATAATAGGCAGAATACGATGGAAAAAGTTATTTCTGATCTTGAAATAAAGATTGATCAATTAGAACAAGAAAAACTAAACAAAAATATGTTTATTACTGGATTACCAAATGACCAATTAATGCCACAGGAAGTTCTGACCAACATATTGACTACTATTGATGCGCAGGTGGAGTTACATGACATAGAATTGATGCATTATGTCAAACGTCCAAAAACCAATGATAATAATAAACGTGAGGAAAAAAACTATTATCAAATTTTTGTCAGGTTCAAAACGGAGAACGCTAAGCTTAAGGTGATGCAGAAAAAGAAGGAAAAGAGAATTCTTTTCTTTAATCAAATCGGGGGGAATGCAAAAAGTGATAGAGTAATTTTTTTGAGGGATCACATGACTAAGTATAAACAGAATATATTTCAAAATGCTAGGCAGCTTAAACTTGAGCTAGGTTTTAAGTACCTATGGACCAAAAATTCGGTTGTCTACCTTAGAAAAGAAGATGCATCAGCAATATATTCGGTAAATTCATTAAATGATTTAATTAATATAAAAAATTCTACTAATAATTAGGTCAAGAATTAAGTTGTAAAAAAACCTGTAATTTGAAATGAGTGTGTCGGATTTATTAAAAATTAATTATTATAACTCTATAAGGTTCAATAACCTTAAAAGTAGGTCAAATTTGTTTAATATTTTTTATCTCAATATTAGAAGTTTACGGAATAAATTATCCGATGTTGAAATATTAATAAATTGTAATAGTTCTCTTGATATTCAGGCGGTTGTACTGACGGAAATCTGGTTAAAGAAATGGGAAAATGTATTTTATAATATCGAAGGATACAATGCGTTCTTTTCTAATAGACTTAATGGCTATGGAGGGTGTGCTATATATCTAAAATATAATATCGTCGCAACTGAACTCCACAACGAAGAATTTGAGAATAACAGTTTTTTAGTAGTAAAACTAAACAATGAAAAACTTCATCTACTTGCGGTGTATAGAGCGCCGGATTCAAATTACGAAAGATTTATGTTTAAACTTTGCTCAATTCTCCTATTGTTCCCTAATAGTATAATTATTGGTGATTTTAATATTAATTTGCTTGTTCAAAGTAATGAAAGCACCAGATATGTGGATGATATCCAATCACACGGTTTTGCGATCCTTAATAAAATAGATCCTAGTTGTTCTACGAGGAGTTCGCATACTTCAGAGTCGATTATCGATCATTGTTTAACGGATATTCTCAGGTATGAATATCATCTAAGTATTTCTGATACTCCTTTGTCTGATCATAAACTAATAGTCCTAAGCTTTAACTGCAATTCACAGAAGTCACGCATTCAACATACAAAGGAAATTTTAGATTATTGTAATATTGAGAAAACGTTTAACTGGGAAAGTGTTAAATCTTCGAAATCGTTCAATGAGGTAATTCAAAAACTTCAAAACGTTATAAATGATAACACTCGTATGATTTCTTTTTCTAGCCGGGGTAACCACAAAGACTGGATGACTCCGGAAATATTAATCATCATTAACAACCGTGAACGATTCTTTAAATATAAAAAAAAATTTCCTAATGATCCGTATATTAATGACAAATACGATTACTATTGTAAATTAGCTAAGAATAAAATTAACTGTGCTAAGAAGCAGTATAACGATCGTGAGTTTGATAAATGCAAGGGGTCTCCGCGTAAATTCTGGGCTTTTCTGAAATCATCGATATTTAATAAATCATCTACTGTATCCAATCGAATCTGCCTTGAAAAGAACTCTAATATCATTAGCGATCAGAAGATAGTAGCGGAAGAGTTTAACGAGTTTTTCACTGATTCTATACTTGTACCCTCTAGGTCGGTCAACCACTTAAGTGATTACTGTCAAAATGATTGTTTGCATGATGCTCATTTTGTTTTAGAGCTAACGGATGTATCTGAAGTTCAGAGTGTTATTTGTAGCTTAAAAAACAACACGGCTTCCGGTTCTGACTCAATTTCTTCCAAATTTATTAAATATTTTAAAAACCACCTAAGTATCATTCTAAGCAACCTTATAAATGAGCACATAAGCAAAAATCAGTTTCCTGATGCTTTAAAACTAGCAAAAGTTGTTCCAATCTTCAAATCCGGTAATCTACTAAGTAAACACAATTATAGGCCGATTTCAATTCTAAGTGTTTTTTCAAAAATTTTTGAAAAAATCATTTCAGCAAGAGTTCTATCTTTTCTATACGAACAAAAGCTTATCTCTCCAGATCAATATGGGTTTTGTAAAAACTCTAACACTACTGCAGCATGTCTCGCGTTGACAGACTTTATTAGCAAGGAGCTTGATATTAAACAGCAGGTTTCCTGTTTATTCTTGGATATTAAACAAGCCTTCGACACAGTTTTGTACAATTTGTTACTTTCCAAATTGAAAAAATATGGTTTCTCAAGGCAAGCAATAGATTTCTTTGATAGTTACTTAAGAAATCGAGAACAGTATGTCGCCATTGGATCTGATAAAAGCAAGACTAGGAAAATACTAAAAGGTGTACCTCAGGGCTCTGTGTTAGGACCGATACTTTTTGTAATCTTCATAAATGATATGTGTGACCTTCCCTTAAAAGGGAAGCTTCATCTTTATGCTGATGATGCAGCTCTGATTTATTCCTGTGGCACACGACAGGAACTTTATCAAAACATGCAATATGACTTAGACCTATTGTCATTCTGGTTCTCTCGAAATTCTCTTAGTCTTAATGTTTTAAAAACCAAATTTCTGATTTTTCAGGGTAGGAAAAAGTCGGACGATGAAGATGTGTCTCTTCGTTTGTCTTACTGCAATGAGACTATTGAACGAGTTCAATGTTTTAACTACCTTGGACTAATGCTAAGCGACAACTTTAAATGGGAACAACATGTTAATCTCATAAAAAGTAAAATCGTACCTTATATATTTTCATTGAAGAAACTACGTAAGCTGCTACCCAAAAAATCTCTAATTCTTATATATAATTCCTACATTATGTCCCACTTTGTTTACATGAGCCCTGTCTGGAGTGGAGCGGCTAGCTATATTATTCAACAGCTGGAGGTTCTGCAAAAACGAGCTATAAAGTATATTTTAAACGTACCAATGTTCTACCCAAGTCGTTTGCTATTTGCAGAATTTCTTCCACTACAAATCGTAACAGAAAAAGAACTTATTGTTTTGATTTATAAATTAGTGACTCAACGATTAAAAAACAATATAACGCTAATTCGGTCCTACGAGATTCATAATTACAATACTAGAAGACGTTCTGACTTCGTTCCAAACTTTTTCGCAACAAGTTTCTCAAATAACAACATTTTGAACAGAGGGCTTCCTAAATTCAATCAACTCCCACCAGATATCAAGTATGAAGAAAATCTAGGTAATTTTAAATTAAAACTGGTTCAACATCTTAAATTGATCTTCTTTCCGTAAACTTTTAATTTATGTTTTGCAAATTTTTAATTCTTAATTTCTTTGTTTGGTCAAACATTTTTTTTTCATTTTTTATATTGTTATATTCTCCACTGTTATTAAACTTAATTTAATTATTTTTAATTAATATTCCTTTGTTTTTTTTTAATTTTAATTAAATTTCAAAGTAATAGTATTTATTCATTTAATTTTTAAGCAAGTAAAGCAAGTAGGTTATAACGATTAAGGTATAATAATTTGTTAACTTTTGAATGCCACAGTATAGCATTTGTTTTGCTTCAAGTGGCTAATTATATTGTTAAAAAGCAATAATCAATAAAGAAAAAAAAAAAAAAAAAAAAAAAAAAATCTGGTTGCCTTGGAAAACAAATATTTTTGTTCATTATCATTAGTGTTCTGCCTGCGCAGGTCCCTGGTATATCCGCCAGTGGTCTCTCACCTGAGCCGGCTCTTTCATCATTCCGTACCCTCCGTAGCCCGTTTTTAAACTGTCCACCATTTTTCTCTTTCTTGTTCCCCTTTTTATTTGTCCCTCAACAGATCCTTCCAAAACATCTCTTAACAAACATTGCCTTCTTAGTACGTGTCCGATCCAACTCCTTTTTCTTTCCTCTATTGTCTTTACTAGTCTACGTTCCTCTCCGACTATTCTTAGAACTTCCTCATTTCTCACCTTGTCTATCCACTTGATCTTAAGAAGTCGTCTCCAAATCCACATTTCAAAACTCTCTAACTTAGTAATTTCCTTTTTTGATAAGGACCTGCACCATTTCGTCCATGTAAATACTAAAAAGAGTAGGTTCATTCCTATTCCAATCTCAAACCAGTCTGTCCTGCTGGTACCCACCCGTAAAGCTACTCTCTGGTTCATATATAGCTTGCCTATTAACCTCCTTTCTCTCCAGTCAACTCCTTTCTGTTTTAAAATATGCAACAGTTTCCGCCACAACAGACAGTCGAAGGCTTTTTTCCAAGTCTACAAAGCAAAGGTAAACCTCCCTGTCCCTTTCTATATAACGCTCCAAAATGGACCTTACGGCTGCCAGTGCATCCCTTGCACCAATACCATTTCTAAAACCGAACCGCTTTTCGTCCACGCTCTCCTCCATCACTCTTGTCATACGCCTATTTACTACTCTCAGCAAAATTTTAGCAGCATGCACACCTAACCTGATGGTTCTGTGTTCTTCACACTTCTTCGTTCCCTTTTTCTTAGCCAGTGGAATCATTTTGAATCTCAAGAAGTCCTCAGGCCACTCCCCACTTTCATAAATTTCGTGGCACAGTGATGTAATCTTTCTCATGCCTTCCTCTTGCAGACACCTCAACACTTCCACTATCTCATCAATTCCTGCTGCCTTGCCACTTTTCATATCTTTTATTGCTGCTCTCACCTCATCCAGTATATATTTTTGTTGGGGTTTCATTATTGTGAATGGAACGAACTTATGGTCAAACAAAATTTTTACTATTACTTCGGTCTGAAAGAACCGAAGAACCTTTTTTGACATTTCTCCACGTTTTAGGACCTCCTGATTCTAAAAAAGCAAAAAAATACATGTCTGTCTGCCGGCCGGCTGGCCGGCCGTCATTATCTACGCTGCACGGAAAACCGCTTAAGGGATTTCAAAATTTTTTTTTCTAAAAATAGGTATACTCAAAGGACAGGTCCAAAAGGACGCTGTGTTCGATAACTGTACCGGAAGTGTGTCAAAAAAATCATTATGTGTGCAAATATAGCAAATTTTCATATTTTTGGCTTAAAAAACGTTCATTTTAAGTGATTACGAGTAGGAACATTAAATTTGGAGAAATCTTGATGGTAGGGATTGGTATGTTAGATCAAAAACTAGATTATTGCATTATAAGTTTGTCAAAAAAATGTTGTCAAGTGTGTCAAAAAAAAGATTTTTATTTATTTTTTACCCAATTTTTTGGAAAAAAATAAAATTGTTTGTTTGAAATGAAATTACTTCGGTTTTATTATTATTATTGAGAATTATGGCATTATAAGTTTGACAAAAAAATGTTGTCAAGTGTGTCAAAAGAAAGATTTTTATTTATTTTTTTACACAAGTTTTTGGAAAAAAATAAGATTGTGTGTTTAAAATGAAATTTTATTATTATTATTGAGAATTATGGCATTGTAAGTTTGTCAAAAAAATGTTGTCAAGTGTGTCAAAAAATAATTTTTTAGCCAATTTTTTGGAAAAAAAATGTAGCTGTTTTTATGACGTAAAAATTGAAAACGAAATTGGACATGGAAATTTTTGAATTTGTTATAGTTTTTGAAATATTTTTGGAATTTTCTAAAAGTTTGTATTTTTGATTTTGTAATAATTTTTGCAATATATTTAGAATTTTGGGAAAAGTTTTAATTTTTGATTTTGTAAGAATTTTTGCAATATTTTTAGAATTTTGAAAAAGTTAAAATTTTTAATTTTATTATAATTTTTGGAATTTTGAAAAAATTTGCAATTTTTGATTTTGTAATAATTTTTGCAATATTTTTAGAATTTTGGAAAAAGTTTGAATTTTTAAGAATTTTTGTAATATTATCGGAATTTAGAAAAAGTTTGAATATTTGATTTCATTCTAATTTTTGGAATATTTTTGGAATTTTGAAAAAGTTTGATTTTATTTAATTTAACATTTTTGGAATTTTGATTATAATTTTCTGGCAACGTATTGATGTTTCGTGTTAGTTTTGTAATAAATTTTTAAACAGAGATGAAAAATACTTGTACTTTAAAAAAGAGTTATGTTTGATATACATCGCTGCCCAAAACTAAAAACCATGTCCTCGTGAAAGTTTTTTGCCGAAAACTATATATCAAAATCCTTTACCCAGACCGAAGTCTTGATATCTCAAAGCTGTGAGATTTCAGCCCCTCCATATTTTTATTATTATATTATTATTTTGTTTTATATTTATTTTCACTCAGATAATATACCCACCTACCCAGGAACTCTGGGTAGGTGGGTATATTATCTGAACTTGGTATATTATCTGAGTGAAACAAATAATAAGCCTTCCTGGCAAAAGTAGTGAATTGTTTTTGACAAACGATCTATCGTTGGTACAATTAAAAGTATCAGAACCTTTAGGTGGGTCAGATCATAATTTAATTTCCACACTTTAAAATTTACAAGTTCTTAAACCGTTTAAAACTAATCCTGGTCTTATTTGGGATTATAAAGCTGCAGATTGGCAGGGACTTAGAGATATCTTTAATTCAAACATTTCTGCTTCTAAATTTTCAGAAATAATACACCCGGGTATGCGCAAGTTTATTCCAATTGATCGTTCCGAAGACTGATCTATGGGTTTCGAGTAAATATTAAGAAGCAATAAAATTTAAAAAATGTTTTTCGAAAGTAAAATCAAAATAAAATTGATGAAAACTGAATAGAAAAAAAATAATATGTAGAAAACTAATAGATGCAGAGACAAATCTTTTTATTACGGAAAAAGCTACTAATTTTGCTAAGCACCCAACGCAATTTTTAAATAGCCATTAGTGGAACCTAATTTGCAACCTAATCCAGTTCCTGTAGTTTCTATCAAAATAGGTCTTATCATTTTACAAATTAATACTAATAAGACATCTGGGCCAGATAGTATTCCTTCAGTTATTTTTAAAACATTTGTTAAGAAATGTAAGAAGGGGATTTTTTGAAAAAATGAGTGGTGTGCAGCCAGGTCCAAAAAGGTGGCTAAAACGGATCCAACAAATTACAACCCCATATCAATTTTGTCGGTTGTTGCTAAAATATTTGAGAGGAACATTATTTTTAATTTCTTTGGTATTTTTTGAATTAAATTTCTAGATATTACGATGTGTGAATTCATAGGATGAGAGAATATTTCAATAATTATTATTACAAAAAATACCAAAGAAATACAATTTTCAAATATGTAATCATAGATGAAAAATTCAACTTAAGTAAATATGAAAAATGATGAAGTTTCAATTTAGAAATTATCTGAACATCAAAATTAAAATATGTTTCGTCATCGCCGCTTTGGCTAAGTTGTGTAAGACACACGGAATTTGAACAATGTGTCTCTGATGAATGTAGTTCAAATCCTGACACGAAACACAACAAAATTTTTTCTAAAGGAATTTTAGAGAAAATGAAAAGTTATTTCGAATTGCAAAATTCAAGTGATTTCCAATATGTACTTAAGCTTAATTGTTCTCAAAAACCAATCTGAAATTAAAAATTCCCCTAATGTTGTCTATATTTCCTAACCAAAAATATAACAACATATTGACTTTACGTCAGATATTAAGTTTCGCATTGATTAGCAACAATCAATAATGACTTTACACTCGTGACTTAGGATGTTGATTAGAATGTTGACTTAGATGTTAACGAAATATTCTCTCATCCTATGAATTCACACATCGTAATATCTAGAAATTTAATACAAAAAATACCAAAGAAATACAATTTTCAATATGTAATCATAGATGAAAAATTCAACTTAAGTAAATATGAAAAATGATGAAGTTTCAATTTAGAAATTATCTGAACATCAAAATTAAAATATGTTTCGTCATCGCCGCTTTGGCTAAGTTGTGTAAGACACACGGAATTTGAACAATGTGTCTCTGATGAATGTAGTTCAAATCCTAACACGAAACACAACAAAATTTTTTCTAAAGGAATTTTAGAGAAAATGAAAAGTTATTTCGAATTGCAAAATTCAAGTGATTTCCAATATGTACTTAAGCTTAATTGTTCTCAAAAACCAATCTGAAATTAAAAATTCCCCTAATGTTGTCTATATTTCCTAACCAAAAATATAACAACATATTGACTTTACGTCAGATATTAAGTTTCGCATTGATTAGCAACAATCAATAATGACTTTACACTCGTGACTTAGGATGTTGATTAGAATGTTGACTTAGATGTTAACGAAATATTCTCTCATCCTATGAATTCACACATCGTAATATCTAGAAATTTAATACAAAAAATACCAAAGAAATACAATTTTCAATATGTAATCATAGATGAAAAATTCAACTTAAGTAAATATGAAAAATGATGAAGTTTCAATTTTTTTTTTTTTTTTTTTTTTTTCTTTATTGATTCATGTAACAATTACAATTTTCAGTTACAATAACTCAAATGAGTTGTCCTGTAACGTTAAGCTTACAATTATAATTTTAATATTTACATGGCAATTACCTAATATAAATTTAATACAATTAACAATGTTTACACTAATTCAAAAAATTCAATATAAATAGAGGTATAATTAATTAATTAACATAGAGGTATAATTAAACAATTAATAATTAATTAACAAAAAATGCTAAATTTTTTTTATTATTTTCTGTATAGTTAAAGATTTAATAAAAGTTGAAATTATCTCTCACATATTCGGAAATACATTTTTTAAATTTTAGAAGTGATGGTTGTCGCTTAACATTTGTAGGTAACTCATTAAATAATTGAAGACCACGATATAATACATTATTGAAACGGGAATCAGTAGTAAAATGTTGTACAAGGAAATGTGAACGTCTACGTGTTTGATAATGATGGCGATCTGATATTCTACCAATCTCGAAATTATTTTTAAGAAGGCCATTTAGTAATTTATAAGTTAATATAAATAGCTCTTGTTCATTTAAATGAAAAAGGCTCAATAAGTTCCCTTCAAATAATCGTTTTGTAGAAAATAATATTGGTAGGCCTTTGATATATTTTAATGCCCTTTTTTGTAGTACAAAGAGTTCCTTCAGTTTATATTTTGGGGAGCCACTCCAAATGGGGTTCATGTACATGATATTCGACAGTATGTAAGAGTTATAAATTATCATTAAAGATTTTTCTGGTAAAATTTTCCTTAGCTTTTTTAAGGAAAAAATGTATGGAACTATGGTTTTTTTTATTTTATTAATATGTTTGTTCCATTTAAGATTTGAATCAATTACTAGGCCCAAATAAGTATAATCCATAACTCTTTCAATCACCTCCCCTTTAAAAGTCAACGGATAACACTTTTCTGGGTCGATGTAGGATCGACGATTTTCGAATAGAATGTATTTTGTTTTTTTTGTGTTCAGAACAAGAAGATTATTATCAAACCAGGTTTCGAGAAGTTTTAGATCTTTTTTAATTAAAGAATACATATCGCAAATGTCAGAGCTGCTGTACATGATCACCGCATCATCTGCATACAGTTGAATTTGACCATTTAAACCAATCTGAGCAATATCATTTATGAAAATATTAAACAACAGAGGGCCCAAAATGGATCCTTGTGGGACGCCCTTGTTATTTATTTTAAAATCACTATAAGTCTTACCAATTTTTACGGCCTGAGTTCGATTGGATAAATAACTTTTAAAAAACTGAATAAATTCATCTGGAAGTTCAATTTTTTTAAGCTTTATGCAAAGAATAATATGATCGATGGTATCAAAGGCTTTTTTTAGATCCAAGAACAAACAACATACAAAAAGACGTTTGTCAATGGCTGTACTCACAAAATGAGTGAAGTTTATACACGCTGCTGTAGTGTTTGAATGTTTGGTGAAACCAAATTGACGATCCGTAAGCAAATTATTATCTTGGATATGTTTTAGAAGTCGATCTAAGAGTACCTTTTCAAATACTTTAGATGGTGAAGTATTCACACATATTGGTCTGAAATCATTCATAAGAAGACTGGAACCTCCTTTATGAATTGCCGTTATAATAGCAATTTTTAAACATTCAGGGTATTTCTTTTCCTCTACGGATTCATTAATTAGCTTTGATATAGTGGAAGAAATGACTTTGACAAATTTTTTTAGAAATTTAGTTGATATTCCATCATAACCAGTTGCTGAATTAGAGTTTAAGTTGTTAATAATTTGTATGATTTTATCTGTGTTTGTTGGATTGAATTCAAAGGGAACCGAAACATGGTACCGAATATAATTGAAGGTGCTAACATCAGGTATTTGCAAATGGGATGTAATTTCATTAGGAATTGTAATAAAATGTTCGTTTAATTCTTCAGCTATTTTATACTCATCCGTTACAAAAGCTCCATCGATTTCTAATATTGGACGAGGTGATTCCTTTGTAATTTTATTAAATACAGCTTCTCGTAAATAGTTCCAGAATGCGATAGGTTTTTTTACATTATTAATCAGATTAACGTGATAATATTCCGCTTTCCTAATCTCAATCATTTTTGCTATGTCATCAGTTAGCTTTAAGAATTTGTCATTAAGGTAATTGTCATTTAGATATTTGTTTTTATATTTTTTCAGTCGGTCCAATTCTTTCATTTTATTAAAAATTTCATTATTCATCCAGGGTTTTTTAAATTTTGTGTGGCATTTAATGGAAATTTGTTGGGTGTTTTCAGATATAACTTGCTTTAGATTATCTCTAAAACTAGAAAAAGAATAACAGTTTCTCAAATTCTTTTCTAGTATTTCAGGATTTATCTGATCATAAGCCAAAACGGTTTTGTATGTTCGTACTCTTGACTTCTGGTTTTGCAGATCTAGGATTGACGTAGAAAGGAGTAAGTATTTGTGATCTGAGAAATATGTATCAGCAACTGTTAATTCATAATCATTATCAAACTTATCTGTTAAAAAATGATCTATAATGCTACTTTTACATGAAACGCGGGTAACATAATTTTCATGAATTTTGTTGAGAATGGTAAAACCAGAGGAATAAATCAGTTCAAGATAAGCTTTTACTGTATCATCGCTTTTTTCAAGAACATTTATGTTAAAGTCACCGATAATTAATGCATTTTTATATTTCTGAAGTAGATGCTCAAGTTTCATGAAAAAGTTAGGAATATTTCTAAGTTTTGGTTGTCTATATATAGCTAAAAGGTTGATATTGTGTTTTAACAATTTCACCATTAAGAAATTACTCGTGTCAGAATATTCTGATAATATTAATTTGCATGGAATAGAGCCAAGTATATAAATTGATTCACCACCTCCAATCGCATCCGACCTATTGGAATGAAATGCTATATAACCGGGTAAATTATAAAATTTATTTTCACTTGCATCTAACCAAGTTTCACATATTACTATAATTTGAATTGGAAATTTAAACGAGTTTGCAAATAATTCGACTTTATCTAGTTTATTACGTATACTTCTAGCATTAAAATAAAGACAATTGAGAGAATTTTGTTTGTTAGCAGTATTCAATTGAGAGAGATATGTAATGTTTTTTATACAGCTGTTTATAACATTATTATCAAATAAATTCAAGTTATCTGCAATAATCTTAAAAAAAAATTATTTTTTGGATTATGTTAATTATTGATAGTAAAATAAAAATAGAAAATTTATGATGTATTTACGAAAAGTGAGAGTTTTTGGGAAACAAAATTTAAATCATTTTTAGAACTTACAATAAATACTTTTGACTTATCTTGATATCGAAGGTAAATTTGGTTATCACGAATCCAAAGATGTTTGCAAGAATACTTGTCCTTTACTTGTTTTGCTTCTCTAAATAATCTCAATTTATATGGTGTGAGATGATCCCTAAAATAAATTTGATAATCATTTGGTAAGCTATATCCAATTTCGTTTACAAAAAGTGATTTTTTTTCTCGTTTCTTTGTCATCAGTTTCCAATTTAGAAATTATCTGAACATCAAAATTAAAATATGTTTCGTCATCGCCGCTTTGGCTAAGTTGTGTAAGACACACGGAATTTGAACAATGTGTCTCTGATGAATGTAGTTCAAATCCTGACACGAAACACAACAAAATTTTTTCTAAAGGAATTTTAGAGAAAATGAAAAGTTATTTCGAATTGCAAAATTCAAGTGATTTCCAATATGTACTTAAGCTTAATTGTTCTCAAAAACCAATCTGAGATTATTTTTAATATTATGAGCTTCTTAAGTCGTAAAAAATAATTAAAGAAAGACAGTGAAAGATAGTTTTGCTTATGAAATCACGCCTCATGCTTTTCATGAAACATCTATTCTATATACTCACCGGTAGCGCTTCAACACGAGCAAAACTAAAGTTTGCCATTTTTCTAGGCTATCAAAGCCTAATTCGTTTTCATTGAAATTTGATTCTTGTAGAAAAACTGATCTTGAAGAGAAAGAATCTGTTATATTTCTTGTAGTTGAGGTAGAAACAAGTGATCTGAAGTGGAATTCTCATATTTTTAGTTTGCGTCGTTGTGGTAAGGATTTTAATAGCAAATAACTTCTTTTAATATATAAGTTATTTAATCGTCCCTGCATGGAAAATTGTTCCCACATAGGGAATGTAACATACATAATTAGTTTGAAGTGTCATGATTCTACACAGCAGAGAGCTGTTGAGTCGAAATTCAAATCTTACTTGCTGGATGGCTTGTATGTCGCTGATTTGACGGTATTTTACAAATATATTATAGATGAATGAGCGTCTGTCTGGATCAAATCAAATTTGCCTGATCCTGCAAACTTCACACGTTACACCAGAGCATCAATAGCAGACCATCTATTTAATATTCGAGTGACAAAATGTAGAACTGTCGCTTTTCAAAGTGATTTTTTTTTCACAGAGTCTGGCACTCTAAAAGGCCTCACTGGCGTAAGTCCTTCCTGATAATTTTTATCCTCGAAACTTTAAAATTAGCATTAAAAAAACCTCAAAAAAACTGATCAATTCTCACAAACCCTAGTTCCGTACTTAGCATCGTATCTTCTGATATTCAGAGATGTTAATCTGAGAGATGTTCATCAATTTATTTTGGCTACACTAAACAATTTCTAACTTTAAAAATAGCTAAATAAAAAAACACGCTGAAAAATTATTGGTTAGGAGGGGGTCCGGACCCGACCGGACCCGATTAGTAAGCTTTTAGGCAAGCAAACTTAATGATTTATATCAGTTAAAGATAAAACAAAATTATGAAGACATGTTAACAAAAATTAATTTATTTTTTCTATAAAACATTAATGAATCAATTTTTTATAAGCCACTGATAAATACCACTAAAATTATATCACAACAATTACACGGAACTTAATCAAAAAATCATATTTCTTCAAATGCAAAAGATTAAACCTAATTCTTATATTATTTTGGCGAAAGTTTTGTTTTCATCTAACAATCTTTTCACTTGGATGGAGGTGAAGAAACTCCAAAACAATAATAATTATTTAGTCAAGATTTTTTTCTGCAAAAATAAAACAAAAAAAGTTTTGGGTACATGTATGTCAGTAATAAATCAAATGGCATAAACCTTGTTGGGTTTCTGAATTTCTGAATTTCTTTGTTTTTTTTTGTTTATATTTTTATTGTTAGGAAACGAACAACATTTCTAATTCATCACGACATATAACAATTTATTTTTCATCTTAAGACATTGTAAGATTTTTTTTTCGATCTTATTTTTATGTAGACTTACTTCTACCATGTACTCTCATTTTTATGTTTCGTTGGTATTATGGATTTAATTGATTGTTTTGATGGGAAGTAAGATGGATTGATGTTGGTTTGTTGTTTTATTTTTGGCTAAAGGATATGTGAAATTTTTTATGATTATTGTTGTTGGGTTGATCTTATTTTAATATGTTTTTTGTGGTTACAGGGTTGACACAGAAAATCCCTATGACAGCAAAATAATATTGATATATTAAGAAAACTTAACAATTTTATGTTTTTGAAAGTTAATTTATTTTCTGCTATTGTTGCTTTTTCCATTATTTTTAAATCTTTTACTTGAGATAGCGACGATTATCCCATCATCTACACATTTGTGTTATGACGGTAAAATATTGCTTGTTCTCAAATTAATTTTAATAAGCTTAAACTTAGCATAAACACACCTTGTATATTTTGGGTATAAATATAAGTAAAAACATTTTTTGGCTTCTCTTCATAAAAAATTAAGGAACATATCTTGACAATTGTTAATAAAAATTGTGTCACCATTTTGATTTAATAATCTGTCTTTTAGAAATGTCACTCAACTCGCGAGTCGCGATATTTTATTTGTTTTGCGATTATACTGTATTGTCACAATACTGTATAAAACATACACTTATAAAATGGATATCGTGTATATGTTCATTAAGTTTGTTTCGTTTGTTTAAAATAAATATTTAATCAAAACACAAGGTCAACAAACGATTTTTTTATTATTGTACATAGATTACAAAAAAAAGTTGTATTGCTGTATTTCGCAAATTTGTTTCCAGTTAGTAGTTGATTTGAATAATATGCGAAATATTTGGGACATAGAAGTAATTATTTCTGTTATGAATTCTAAACTATATAGTCATCGATTGAATCATTTTCAACTAATAATAATAAAATTTACATTTACAAATATAGAAAACTATTTTCAAAAAAGTTAATCCGAAATTGACAAATGTCAATTTATGTGACTGGTAAGGGATAGGATTAAGGAAAAAATGAACGGTTAACATAGGTCTTCAAGTAAACTCTTGCCTTGCTTAAGTGAGCTAACTTCCACGTTAGTTTCATGAAAACTCAAATTTCTTTCTATTTCAGATTTTTTATTTGCGATTCAGATTTTTTATTGAGCCATCAGATCTAAGATCCTTATCAAGAATTGTTACAGTGATAACATTTTCTAAAGTAAGTCGCACTAGTCTAACCCGCATCCATATTCCTATCACGGTACAAAATTTGATTGGAGAATGACTTTACAAATCACAACACCAATTTTTAGGGAAAATAATTCACTTTAATAAAAGAATACATGTTTTCCTATAACAGTTAACTTGCACAGCATTTTAACCTTTCAGAGCACTTAAGTATCCTCTTGAGACAACTGTCGATCAAAAAAAGGTTGCTAAAGATGATTAAACTATTATTTTTTAATAAAATACGATGTGCAGTAGGCATTACAATATGTGTTACAACAATTCATACAAAACCCTTTAAGACCAATTCCGTTCAATCTGACTACATACCAAATTATGGTGAACCCCATTCATTGTTCTCATAAATAATAGGCATTCTGATTATCGAATCAACTCTCAATATATGCTTTTATAACAGCGTTGACATCAATCACTTTCACTCTACACCAATTGTTCCGAAGCGGTGCAGTACGAAATATTTACCAATATCTGCGTAGAAATAATTTAATTTAAAATAATTTTGCTATCGAAGTAAACTCTTGTTAATTGTTCTATTTCAAATTGTAACAATAAGTTTAATGTTTTTTGTTTCGCCTTCATTTTATTTTACGAATATAAGCATTTGCAAATGCTTTATTAGTGGCAGCAGATCCGAATTATATGATGAAGAAATTAATTTGAGGAGGATTGTCTAATACAAATTAATATTTTAATCAAAAATATTTTTGTTGATTAAATTTGTTTTTTTAAATGAAAAAAGTTTGTATTAAAATAAAAATTTTAAATTAGTATTATGTTATTTTTTTTTGGTTTACTAAATTAATTTTAATTTGGTTTATTTTATTTAATACATGAGCAATTTCTCGCAAGTTCAGCAAATTTTTGGGAAATTTTGACTTGACCCCTTTTTGTTTATAGATAGTCTTTCATAAATAAAAAATATAAGTTCTCTTAGAATTTTTTTTTCGACCAGTGGTCTTCACAGGGGTCTAGGGGTCCAGGACCAGGGCACCAGGGGTCTTCAATTTTTTGTTATTTTGATGTGAGTGCATTTTGATAAGCAATTGTAGAAAAACTACTGAATCGATTTTCATAAATGATATGTCGTTGAATAGGTATTAGAACAAAGTTTTTAAAAATGTACACTGTTAATTTTTTGAAATAATTTTTAACGGTGTAACATAAGAAAAAAACGGTCTAATTGAAGAAAAGATGGCGTTACACCTTTTTTTTTTTTAAACTAAATTGAAGCTTATTTTATATCTAACAACTTGTGAAAGTTTAGGACTAGCATTATTTTTTGTTTTAAAAAGATAAAATTCGTTGTGCATATGACTGTCGGGAATCAGTTTTTTTTGTTCTGAAGGAAAATTATAAAAATGGCGTTATAAACTAAGAGATTTTTTTTTATGTTAAATATCAAATATTTTATTATTAAATGAACTTTTTAAAATATTATAAAAATTATATATGTACAATAAAGAAAATATGAGCAATTTCAGCATAAATCCACAAAAGCGCTTATTGCAATGTACATTAAATGAAGCTTATGTGGAGTTTAAAAATAAGTTTCCTGATGTGAAAATAGGATTTACTAAATTCACGTCCCTTCTACCACAAGAATGTATAAAATTATCCCAAGGAGTTCATAATTTGTGCGTGTACCATACATCAAAATATGAAACTAATGATTCAACACTCTAAGATGTCTTGGATTACTGATGCTGCTTTCCAGAATTATAAAACATTAATCGACTTTGTTTCATGTGGTGAATTAACAGAAGACTGTCATACTTTGAAGTGCAATGAATGTTTAGAAAAACTTCAACAACTGGAAGAAAAATTACTAAATGATTTTGACGTTAAACGAATTCTTCAAGTCATATATCAACAATGGAATACCACTGATCGATGCAATTTGGATACTTTAATAGAAACTGTAAAAGAATTTATGAAAAAATTTGTTTACCGTTTACAAATTTTGATACCACACAACTTTATAGCAAAACAGCCATCTACATTCATTGAGGAAAGAAAAAAAAATTAGAACCAGGAGAGTGCTTCGTTCAAGGGGATATTTCTGAAAACTACGCCTTCATAATTCAGGATGCGGTTCAAGGTTAACATTATAATAATTCACAAGCTACTATTCATCCATTTGTCATTTATTTTAAAAGTGCCGCAAGTGAATATATACAGCACCGAAGTGTTATACTCATTTCGGATATCACAACAGTACTACAGTCCATCTTTTCATTACAAAACTTATTGAATTCATCAGAACGCAGATAAATTCTAATATTAGGAAAATAATTTCTAACACCGACGGTGCAATACAAAAATAAACCACCATAAAAAAGACTTTATGGTTGATGCAGAATGGCATTTTCATGCTACCAGCCATGGAGAGGAACCTTGCGATGGGATTGATGATACACTGAAGCGTGCTGCACACCGTTACAGTATGGGGAGCAGAGATATTATTGATACACCAAAAAAACTTTTCGAATGGGCTTTAAAATGGGAATCTACCATGAATTTTGGATAAGCCGATGAAAATGAATATCAATTAATAAAAGAAAAATTACAAAATCGATATAAAAATGCGATTACTATGAGTGGAACTCAAAAATTTCATTCTTTTGTACCATTTAATACTAAGACAATAATTACAAAAATGTTTTCCAACTCAAAAGAATCTTTTGAATGTAAAATAAGTAAATAATTTTTAATAACTATATTTATTTTCTTTAACCTACAGATACAATTTATATGGTATTTTAAAAAGTTTATTCAATAATAAAATATTTGTAATTTAATGTTAAAATACAATCTTTTACTCTATGATTCCATAATAACATAATACGAACATAATACTTCTCCAGTCAAAAGTTCCTAAATAGATTTAGTTATTTATACGGCTTTTTTGTTTGCAGTCGATACTGTCAAATTATTTTTTATAAGAGTGATAAGTGATTACTAAAAGTGATAAATAAACATTTCATTTGTTTATGCCATCTAATACAAAGAAAATAATTGCAGAAGTGTTTTCCTATTCAAAAGAAACTTCTGTTTGTAAAATAAGTACATCATTTTTAAGAATTGTATTTATTTTATTAAGTGTACTACATATATAATTTTTATATTTTAAAAAGTTCATTTAATAATAAAATATTTGATATTTAACATAAAAAAAAAATCTCTTAGTTTATAACGCCATTTTTATAATTTTCCTTCAGAACAAAAAAAGCTGATTCCCGACAGTCATATGCACAACGAATTTTATCTTTAAAACAAAAAATAATGCTAGTCCTAAACTTTCACAAGTTGTTAGATATAAAATAAGCTTCAATTTAGTTAAAAAAAAAAAGGTGTAGCGCCATCTTTTCTTCAATTAGACCGTTTTTTTCTTATGTAACACCGTTAAAAATTATTTCAAAAAATTAACAGTGTACATTTTTAAAAACTTTGTTCTAATACCTATTCAACGACATATCATTTATGAAAATCGATTCAGCAGTTTTTCTACAATCGCTCGTCAAAATGCACTCACATCACAAAATAACAAAAATTGAGGGGCATCCTGAGAAGACCCCTGGTCGAAAAAAAAATTCTAAGAGAACTTATATTTTTTATTTATGAAAGACTATCTATAAACAAAAAGTAATCAAAATTAAAAGGGGTCAAGTCAAAACGTTGTTGAATCTTTGTGAAATTGCTCACGTGATATTTGTTTGATACGGATGAAAGCAACTGAGCATATATTTGATTTTTATTATTTTAGGGGGTTCATGTTTTAATCCAAAAAGCTAAAAATTAAATATAATATACCATTGATATACATTTTATAAACGTTGTAAAATTGAAATATAATAAATTGAGAAAAAAATAAACTCAAAAGTTTTGTTATAAAGCCCATATTGACAAATAAACAGTGAAACTAATTTATTCGTTTTCATCTGTATATTTTTGATGTTGAAAAATTTTTAGAGTTGTATCTTTTGATTAATATCAACATATAGTAAAATCTACTTTATCTTATCAAAAGTCATCATCGTTTGTGGTACAATAGTAATTTTAATTAATTTACGACATCGTCCGTAATTGGTGCAAAAATTTTCCTAATGTTGTATAATTATTCCACTAAAACATATTGTGTTGGTGCAACGAACTTTTTTATGATAGTTTTCATTCATCACCCTTTTATTTTACTGCAACAAGTTTTTTGTGATATTATTCCACAATCACCTATTATTTTGTGCAACGAATATTTGGATGATATCTTTCAACAATCGCCTATTTATATTGGTGCAACGATAATTTTTTATGATATTTTGAAACGGTCACCTATTTATTTTGGTGACAATCATAGCAAAGAAGCCTATTATATTACAACCACTAATCAATTTTAATCGAAATAATTTACAACATCATCCAAAACAGGTGCAACATCCGATGCAACATTTAATACATAATAATAATTTAGTCAGTATGACTAGTATGAGTGGTTATATTTATTTAGTATATTACACGTTGGATCCGAAAGAAATCATGGGGTGAGCTAGTTTTCTTTTTTTAACATTTGATAGTCATAGTTGATCTCACAGTTGGTGGTGACATTTATCCTTCAATAATTTTGAACCTACTTTACTTTTTACCTTTGTTACCATTCAAAAACTTTCGTGTGTATCCAGCATTTGTAGAGGGCCGAAGATATAATTACTGAACGTACTGAAGCTTGTCGGAATAAACTTTAGGCGCTGAAGTCGTTAGAACTGCTTATGGTACTATTGACCTCTAATTAGCCGCTCATTACAGAGCAAACTTCCCATTTCTGATATACAAATTACAATGAATAAAATATTTCTAAGTCTTATCCATAGTCGGGTGGTCAAGTCAGGTGTCAATGACATTCATGCAAAGCTATTTTACAATGAATGGGACTAAGACTTATCTGCTGAATGGAAAACAATCCTCATTTTTTCGATGAACGTCCTGAGAAAATTTTGAGAGAGCAACATAAACATTATAGATCTACGCTCATATGACTTGGAATTTCAGAAATGTATATCTTTGTGCGAACTTAGAACATCAGATTTCAAATGTGCAAATTGAAGGGTCAGTTACTGATCCGGTTAAGATGGATTCAAGTATTTTCCTACTTCAACTTGGCAGGCGTGGTTAATCGCCTTGAGCTTGTTTAACTAGTAGGCATGACCAGATATGTATGAACAATTTTCAAACCATCTTTTTCTTCGCTCCCACCGGCTAATTATGTTCCATTTGACTCGAATATGAAATATATCAAGTTTTATTGAAATCGGAAAATAATTACCCACCGCGCAGTGGCGTCGAAGATAAGGAAATTAGCAGAATAATAGGATTTTTTATTTTAATCAGATATAATTATCTTAAAACATAACATATCTCATAATTTTGATTTTTTTTATTAAAAGCTAATTAATTAACGATTCTAACGAGCCTAATTATGTAGAAATCGATCTTAGAAAAGCGATTTATTTTAATTTTTCTTCTTACATATACGAAAATTCACTAATTCATAATAATCTTTTTTCAAAGAGAAAAAATTAATTTTTAATTGTTAAATTTATAATAATTTTTCATTCAAAAGCAACATTTATCCAAAAGAGATCAATAAATTAAATTAGATTAATTGTATAATGGGTATTTGCATCTGTAGTTTTCGACCACCTGAATGGTGTATTGTGTACCTTCCTCGTATTTAGTTAGAATGTTGTTGTATTCCGTGTCATCAACTTAACACCGAGTTCAGCGGTATCATTAACAACATGCAAACTTTGGCAAAACAACGTGGCTTTGACGAAATCCGCATTCCGATGGGTTATGTAGCAAAAAATCAATACAAATTCTAAATCGATTAAAAAAACTCTGACTTTTTCTGTGACAAAATCACTAATGTTCTTATTAGCAAAAAGTTGCATATGTTTGACTGCGTCAAAATCTTTTTTGCGAGTTTGGGGTGCGATGTTGATGTCTCGTGCTGGGACCTCAAGGTTTTGAACCATTTTTCGTTTTTCATCAAACGAAATCTCTGGGTCAAAAAAAGCCAAGCCAATATTTGCCTCCATTAAATAGTGAAGATGATAACAAATTTTGCTCATTTCAACATTTCTTCTGAAACTCTTTGGTCAATTTTTTTAAAAGCAGTGGCCGATTTGATGAAATCCAAATCCTGATTTGCGGCTGCTGTTCCATTTATGTATTTGAACCAAATTTTTACATACAACATAATCAAAAAAACGGAAACGTCTCGAAAAAATGCAAACGGCGTGACTTGTCGGACCTGGGCGTTTGAATTTGTAATTCTCAATGGTTTCGCCAAGAAACATCAATGTAATTTCCAAAAATTCTTTATATTCGCTGCGTGGGTGTGATTTTTCCAACTTTTCATGACAAAAAATTACTAGAGCTTCTCACGAGTGTTTTGGAATTTTGTTTCCCAGTTTTTTGTCCGATATTCCACTTTTGAACATTGCTGGATTAATTTTACCATCGTCCCATGTCTTCTGAAATTTGTTGAACAGATAAACATCGGGTGCTGTGGCCTTTCCAAGTTTGAGATCATAAACAGCCCGTAGTTTAATCTCCTGTATGTGATGACGACATGGGAATCGAATCAAGTTGTGGCCAATCTTTTTTTCCACCTTTTTCTGGTCCAGTGTTACTTGATGTCGTGTCATAACACATGCGTTCGGCTTTATTAGTAAGATCTCATCATTTAAGGCATTCATATATCGCATTCGCAATCGAAAAGCCGCTCCCTTCTTCGCATTATGGAACCGTTAATAACTTCTCAACATTACCAACTGTTACTACGGTTGGCAAACTATCTACTTTACCATGTCCAGTTAATTCTGCTAGCAATGTATCCAAAAATAGAAATTTGTGTTACTCAAACAAAGTCTAAATCTAACATAAAAATTTATTTTTTCCGAATTTTCGCAGAAATTTTGTTTTTTGGATTAAAGAAGAAGAAATTCGATAAAAACGCTTTCCTAAGATCGATTTCTACATACTTAGGCTCGTTGGAATCGCAAAGTAATTAGATTTTAATAAAAAAATTATGAGATATATTATATTTTAAGATGATTATATCTGATAAACATAAAAAATCCTATTATTCTGCTAATTTTCTTATTTTCGACGCCACTGCGCGGTGGGTAAATATTTTCCGATTTCAGTAAAACTGCATACACTTCATTTTCGAGTCAAAAGGAACATAATTAGTCGGTGGGAGGGATAAAAATAACAACTTCATAAGTTAGGTCATGTCTATTAACTAGTCAACTTAATGCAGCTTGGCTAGTAGACATGAACCAGCTTGACTGAAGAGCGTCAGCCGGTTTAAGTGATCTGCGTGACACAGCTTGACTAGATAGCAAAAATTAGCTTGCTAGTCAGAGTTATCCAGTTTAGATGAAAACCGTACGCCAGTTTGGCTCATATATTGCGTTAGTTGGGTTGGCATGTGCCAGCTTGGGTAGCCGGCTTAAGGCAGCTTTACTGATCGTAAAGAACCAACTTTGGTAGTCAACTTTGGCACCAGCTATACTGGACGTAGAGAAGCAGTGTGATTGATCGGCGCTAGAATGAAAGGATTATTGGCTTGAGGCAATTTGACTGGTCGAACATTGCTTTTGATGAAATGAAACCAACCAAGAGTTAAAAGACGGGAAAATTGACTACGATTGGGGTCGCGATTTATGAACAACCCAGAAATCAAATCATAGGTTTTGGTTTCAGGAAAACTATGTAACAGGATTTCAACACGACGCGATGGTAACAATTGTTTTGTGAGAATAAAGCTACGATGGTGCAAGTAAAAATAAATCATCGTAACATTTAAAGTGCTCAATTATAGTATTGTTGGAGTTTGGAGACAGAGATGTGATTGTTATCTTGGTTAAAAGCTGTTTAGTTTTATCAACGTATACAGCACTGCAATCGGTTCAATCCTGCTGAAAAACGACGTGAGAGGGATTTTGGTGTCCAGCGAGAGAGGATTGCTGGTAAACCGTTTAAGGTAAATGGTAGTATCAAACAGAAAGAACAATTGTTGATAGTTGGTAAACCGTTTAGTTTGGTGTCGTTATTGGGGTTGGGGAAGCGAACCATTTAATATTTAGGACAAAACGAATTAGATTAGTAGTTGACTTGTATTTGTTGGAAAAGCAGAGTTTAATGTTATTGTTGAATAATTGGTATTGAGGTAAAAAGAAAATGGAGGATGCCAGCTGAAACACGTTGAAACACGACGAACGGAGAATCTAGATATTGCGGATGGTTTTCGAAATTGCGTTGTTTAAAATCTGTTTGTTGCCAGATTGTGTTTTAAAGTGTTAACATTGTTCATAATGAAAGAGAAAATTGTAATAGCTGAACGGCACCGTAAACAATAAACAATTTTCAATGGATTGAGTTGCTTCAAATATATCAATGTTATCCACGATACAAAGTTTTATCAACATCAAATAATAGCTGTAGACTATGAACGAAGTAAGAATAAACTAGGATACAAACTTTTAAGTCGATTTGAATATAAAAACAGTATTTGAATGAAAGGTATTTCTTTGGATAGTAGTAAGTGAAATGTAATTCACTATGTAATAACCTAAATACTTTTATGTATATATAAACTTTTTATTTTCTATTGTTTTAATTTGGTTTTGCTCAATCAACTTCCTTTATTGAAAGTTTTGTTTCATTCTTGATTTTCATGTCACAATTCATTTTGGGTTACAAAATATTGATACTCCTATATTTGTCTACATCACTATGGTTCTTCAATTTTGAAGTTAGGTAACGTTGAGTGTTTTCCCCTTGTGTTTTCCCTGCTCCCTGAGTCTTTTACATTAAACAACTTTAATAATTAATTTTATAAACAGTTATAAGAGTAATGTACTTACATAACCACAAATATTAACCATAACTATAAATTTCTATAAAAGCAAACCAGAACTTCGTCTAGTGTTAAATCTAAATTTAGAAATTAAAATTTAAATTTTCTTTCGTTCTTTGTTAACCAAATTTAAAAACCAAAAGTTACAAAAAATATTTAATCGATTTGTACTCGACGAGGTCAAAAGACAGACAGATTTTAAAAGTTTTTTCCAATTCCAGAATAAAGTAGGGATAGAAAATAATTAGACTAATATTCGATTGAAAGAATCACTCATTTATAATACTAGACCAAATACTTTTCAGCCACCCATCGTAATAATTTTTAAAGCTTTAACTATTTATTTAATTTTATTCTATCATTTCAAATTGGATGTAATTTTAGTTAATTGTGGTTTAAAAAAAAAAACTAAAACAATGACATTGGATATTTTAACAGAAAAATTATTAAAACAAAAATTGAATATAACAAACTAAAATTATATCATTTTTTATTTCGATAATATCTTTTTGTTACTACATGCATATGATCTCAATTTAATACGATGACATACGTTTTGTAAAATAATAACGATATCAATTAGGTACCATACCTATTGACATTACGTGAATTTCGATTACAAATAAACTAAAATTTTAAGAGAATTAAAATTAATTCGGGAACAATTTTGTATAAATCGCTGAACTTACAAGCTGTTTGTTATCTTATTTTGATAATCAGCACTTACCTGGAAATAAATAAAAAAGTTGAAATTAGTAAAAAATCAAAATGGGAAATAATAAATATTTGATTTACAAAATTGGTTTATTTGTGTAATTGATGTAAAACTGACTATATCTGATTCAAAACAGGCTTTAAAACCCAGTTTTGAAAGAACTTAGGAGTACCATTTAAAAGTATTAAAAGTAAAATTATAGGTAGAGTTTTACGCAAATAATGCTGAAATAAATTAACGATACATCTTTATCAGACTAATAGTTATATTAATACGAATCATTTAAAAAGTCGAAATATTTGTTTGAAAAGATAAATCTTTCCAGATCCGCGAGGACCTTAAATTTAAAATTACCAATTAATTGCAATTTTAAAGGCCGACGATCGTCTTTTTTCGTTCATGCTATTACTGTTTGGAGTTCACTAAAATTAATATAAAATTTACTGGCTTTCAAAACTTTTAGATGACTGTATTTTTAATTTTCTATCATCTATCTTTAACTTTAATTCTACCATTTGAATCAGAATACGATGTACTCAGTTATTTTTAGTCGTGTATTAGTAAATAAATAATTAAATAAATAAATAAATACATAAATACATACGTAAATAAATAAATATATGCGTGAATAATAAATAAATAAATGCGTGAATAAATAAATAATTAAATTGAAAAATTAATAAATACATAATTACAAATTATCAACTCCCCAACTAATAAATAAATAAATAAATAAATAAATAAATAAATAAATAAATAAATAAATAAATAAATGAATAAATAATAAATAAATAAATGCGTGAATAAATAAATAAATAAATAATTAAATTGAACAATTAATAAATACATAATTACAAATTATCAACTACCCAACTAATCAAAAATATGGAATAACAAATGATTGTATAAATGTGCTAATTCAAGAAAAGAAATGATGGTGGTGCATGAAGCCTATATTTACAATTATAGCTTTTCTTACATTTGAACTAATTAAAATATTTTAATTCAATTATCATCAAGTTTTATATTAGTATTTTTTATTTGTTTTTATGAATTCCTTTTTGTGAGTTTAACCTGTTTTGCTCAGTTAATAAGATCAAATGTAGGAAGGTTTACTTGTTACTTTAAGTTTAACTTTTTTGTTAATAAACGATAATTTACAATATCATTTTACCATATTATGTAATTGAAAATGTTCATTCGGATTTAATTAAGAATTTAATGACTTCAAGTAAATTGTAAAACGGCTACGCCTTAAATGTATATATCCCGTAAAACAATTTTGAAAAAAGTGTCTGAAATGTGCATTAATTGTGGATGATACAAAATTTCCCTGCATAAAATTGTACATAATATATGTCATACACATGTAACATGATGTGTACTATACCGTGCACATGTCGTAAAACGTCTTAGCACACATATGCATACAGATGTCAACCGAATGTTTTACGAATAATAATAAAACGAAGAGAAATGAAATTTATTTATTGTAAATAATAATAAACAAAAGAACATAGAATGTAAAAATTGAAAGTATTTTTACATCTTATATATTAATACGCTAAAAAAAACTTTGAACAGCCTATGGCTTTTTTATTCGAATTTTGATTCATTTCAAATTTTCACTGCTAACCGATATTAGTGTAACTTAGATTTTAAAGATTTTTGGGATTTTTCGGATCATAAATAAAAAAGTTATAGACGAATTAAAATGTATTATTGAATTTAATGGCCTCCCACATACAATATGAAATGGACTTGCAAAAATCATATACTTATTTTTCACAAAAATTTGTTATTCTTTTATACATTTTATTTAAGTCTTCTTATGTACATTGATGTGAATGCATGTTAAAATTGTGTTCTGTTTTTTATATTTTTTTTCACAAAAACGATACGATTTATTCTTTTATACATTGTATTTGTATTTTATTTTAGTCTTCTTATAAATACTAGGAGGGCCCAGCGAGCTTCGCTACACTTATAAATAAAGTTTTTGCGTAGACATTTTGTTGACGTAGAAGCAAGATTTCAAAAAGTGGTAATGAGAAATGCTAGCGTATAATTTTTATTTTTTTTTTAAATATATGAATGAAAAATAATCAGAACTCTAGTTGATCAGTTCGGATATATGAAAAATTAGCGATCAAATAAGTAAGAGATCAAACAAGCTTACTTAAAAACTTCTTTGATCACTAATTTTTCATATATCCGAACTGATCAGCTAGAGTTCTGATTATTTTTCATTCATATATTTAAAAAGAAAAATTAAAAATTATATGCTAGCATTTCTTATTACCACTTTTTGAAATCATTGCTTCTACGTCAACAAAATGTCTACGCAAAAACTTTATTTATAAGCGTAGCGAAGCACACCGGGCCCTCCTATTTTCTTAAATGGTTGATTTTATTAATCTTGTCATGAAATAATACTTTCGTAATATTAAATTGATAAGTTTATATAATTACTTCGGTCTGAAAGATCGAAGATGAGCCAAAAGTGAAATTCTTACTCCCACTTTTTTTGGCATTTCTCGACGTTTTAGGACCTACTGATTCTAAAAAAGCAAAAAAAAAATGTATGTCTGTCTGCCGGCCGACCGGCCGGCCGTCATTACGTCATTACATCTACGCTGCAGGGAAAACCGCTGGAGGGAATTCAAAAATTTTTTTTCTAAAAATAGGTGTACTCAAGGGACAGGTCCGAAAGGACGCTGTGTTCGATAACTGTACCGGAAGTGTGTCAAAAAAATCATTAAGTGTGTCAAAAACAGCAAATTTTCATATTTTTGGCTTAAAAAACGTTCATTTTAAGTGATTACGAGTAGGAACATTGATTTTGAAGAAATCTTGATGGTAGGGATTGGTATAAGAGATCAAAAACTAGATTATTGCACTATAAGTTTGTCAAAAAAATGTTGTCAAGTGAGTCAAAAGAAAGATTTTTATTTATTTTTTACCTAATTTTTTGGAACAAAATAAAATTAATTGTTTGTTTGACATGAAATTTTATTATTATTATTGAGAATTATGACATTAAAAGTTTGTCAATAAAATGTTGTCAAGTGTATCAAAAGAAAGATTTTTATTTATTTTTTTACCCAATTTTTTGGAAAAAAATTAAATTAAAATTTTGTTTGAAATGAAATTTTTATTATTATTGAGAATTATGGCATTATAAGTTTGTCAAAAAAATAATGTCAAGTGTGTCAAAAGAAAGATTTTTATTTATTTTTTTACCCAATTTTTTGGAAAAAAATAAAATTAATAATTTGTATGATATGAAAATATATTATTATTATAGAGAATTATGGCATTATAAGTTTGTCAAAAAAATAATGTCAAGCGTATCAAAAAATGATTTCATTGATTTTTTTAGCCAATTGTTTGGGAAAAAAAATGTAGCTGTTCTTATGACGTAAATGTAATTGAAAATGAAATTGGACATGGAAATTTTTGAAAATATAACATTTTACATTAGTTTTTGAAATTTTGAAAAAAGTTTGTATTTTTGATTTTTTTAAAATTTTGAGAATATTTTTAGAATTTTGAAAAATTTAAAATTTTTGATTTTATTATAATTTTTGGAATTTTGAAAAAAGTTTTAATTTTTGATTTTGTACTGATTTTTGCAATATATTTAGAATTTTGGAAAACTTTGAATTTTTTTACAATTTTTGGAATATTATTGGGATTTAGAAAAAGTTTAAATATTTGATTTTATTCTAATTTTTGGAATATTTTTTAAATTTTAAGTTTGATTTTATTTAATTTTCACAATATTTTTAAGAATTTTGAAAGAAATGTGAACTTATGATTTTGTAATATTTTCTCGAAACGCTAAAGGGAGAGGTTTTGAGTAGTTTGCTGAGTGTATCATCTTTTCACTAAATTATGTTAATTTATAGTCTGTTATAATTTTCCGGCATCGTATTGATGTTTCGTGTAGTTTTGTAATAAATTTCTAAACAGAGATTAAAAAAATACTTGTACTTTAACAAAGAGTTATGTTTGGTATACACCGCTGCCTAAAACTAAAAACCATGTCCTCATAAAACTTTTTTGCCGAAAACTATATCAAAATCCTTAACCCAGACCGAAGTCTTGATATCTCAGAGCTGTGAGATTTCAGCCCCTCTATATTTTTCATGTAAAATTTTGTGGAAAAGAAATATTTTGGGGTAGGTAATGAAAACAAACACAAAAAACAAACGGGCTCTTTGAATAAATAATTTTAGTGATTTACAAAATATGTTATAATTTTTGTCAGCCTTATTTAATGTCGGTTTACTGATGTTTAAATTTATTTTTTTATAATATTTAGAATTATTATTCCTATTTTTTATATGTTAGTCAAATATTTAAGTTTAGTGATTTTTGATTTATTTTTTAAATAACTTGTATCATTAAATCAAAGGAGAAAAAATGAACACCATTTACAAATGCAATCATACACATACATTTTCAATTTAAAACATCAGAATTACGACGTCATACATCAAATAATTTTGTATTTATGCCCGAAAGATCTATGCATATTTTGTTTACATGTTTACATGATTTAAAAATGTTAAATTAAAACAAATATGTATGACGTTAGCACTGAAATACTTTTAAACTTCAGCTAAATTTAAAACTAGAATGGTGTTAACCCGAGATACGAAACTATCGAAAGCTACGGGAAATACTATCATTGAATATATCAAAATATTACAAAAAAAAAAAAGAGGCATATTGGTCTAAGATCAAACTTGATCAATAGATCAAGTAGTTTCTGAGATATTGTGTTCACATGCAGAAAGACGCGCACCTTATGACCCCTATATTTTGGGTTACAGTTGACCTGCGGATATGAAAACTGTCCTACAATACATGTGTACGAAATGGGGAACTAAATGGGTCAAATATTTTCTTCGATATCTTGTTAACAGACTGAGAGACATACACACAGACGGGATTGCATCTATAGCTTTCGATAGTTAATAGTGTCGGCGAGCAGACACATACATATACGAACAGGATTGTAGTCGAATATACTGTAACATCTCTATATTTCGAAAACATTGCTGAATATATAAAATATTACAAAAAAAAATTGATAGAGGTATTGGGCTATGATAATTTGAGGTCAATAAGTCAAAAGGCTACGTTTTAGACGTATATATGCTGAATTAAAAGAAATAATAAAAAAGAAGGAAACAATTTTCACATTTTTGAAAATAAAAACTGAAAACTGTGCAGTATTTGTTTAAGAATTGAAAAAATCACCTTTCGTATGAAAACCCCACTTGTGAAGGTCAAACATAATTTTTTTTTTTGAATGTCTGCTTTTAAGTTGAAACCGCCTAGCAATAAAATTTAAAAAAATCAGCCGATCGCTATAGTTTTCGTTCAATCTTTACAGCATTTTCTATAACCGCGAATTTTTGAAATTTTTTTTGTGTCGTTATATTGGGAGATGAGGGTGGGGGAGTAGTGAGAAGGTTAAAGTAAAATACATACATTTTTGGTAATAACTCAAAAACTAAGCAGTTAATAAATCATTGAAATTTTTTTGGATTTTTCTAGCCCAAACTCGATTTCTTAAAAAATTTTTTGTTTTACTATCTCCTTATCGATGTCCATAAAATATAGATAAAAACAGAGATTTGCATGTTTTAAATGGACATGAACAAACACATTTTATAACTGTAGAAAATTTTAAGTGGATAGATAGCACTTAAAGTTTGTGAAAAAAAAGCGATTATGTAGAATTTCGGACGAACACAGAAAACACACCATAAGTGTTCCATTTTTAATTTTTTTAAGTACAGAACTCTAAAAACATATTATTGACACCATTAAAAATGACTTTGTAAAAATGCTGCAATAAATACAAAATGCCAATGCACTCATTAATATATAGAATCTAGAGAGTCTTAAACTAAAAAAACAGACAACAATTAAAATGTAATAAAATAATTTTATTACTGTTTATTTAATACAAAAATATATAATTTCCAATTCAAACATCTTTGAAAATTTTACTTACATAAATATTAAGATTTAACTTTTTATAAAAATCTAAGAATGAACATTTATGATTGGCCAAACAGAAATTTTAATATTTTCAAAATTTATTTCATTTCAACCTTGAAAATTAATAAAATTTATTAAAATTATTATTATTCCATCCATACTCTGTTTTCTTTTTCGTTACTGTTTTATATCCTTCTAATTAATTTATTTTATGAACTGACACAATTTAAGTTAAGATATTTTTTTTTATTTTTATTAATTGAAAGAATTTTCAGTTGTTTTTGTAAAAATTCAATTAAGATTTATTATTGAAATGGAATGTTTTAACAAGAAAAATATAAATTAAATTAGTTATTTTATGTGTCAAATCAAAATATAAAATAATTGAATTTCAAAAGATGATATTGAATTAAGAGAGGCATGTGATGTAGTTTCTTACAAAAAATTTTTCTTTCAACATTCTATATATGTTGCCAGAGACAACAAAAGGAGTTTGTTGGTTGAAAGATGTTGCAGCAGTTGAGATTCACATTGCACAATGCCGGAAAAAAATTAAGAAAACCGATCACATTAATTGTTTTTCTTACCGACAAGATACCTCCTCGGAGATATATTCTGAGTGTGTGACGTTCCCAAAATTTATGGTGGCAAAAAAACAATCAAAAGTTTCATACTCTTATTGGTCTGAAATGGAAAATGTAAGCAAATCCTAACTTTATATCCTTATTTCAACCTTCCTCTTAATATTATAGATGATTTACACCAATCATGATCTACGACTTGATGAGTTACTTTCCACTGTAAAGCTTTCACTGTAAAAAAAGTAAAAATGCAATGCAATGCTTTTAGTTAAAAATAACCAAAAGTTAAAACAAAACGAAATGAGATATTATATTTTTCCAGTGACTGCATCCCTCACCAGATTTGAAAGTTCTATACAAAATATACAATCACTAAGCTGACGTAATGAGTCTATTACACACCAGTGCGTAATGACATAACAAAAGACCCCTTGTACAAAGAATATACAAAATATTTGGTTTGTAATCTCCTAAAGTCAGTTAACAAATCAGTCAGTTGTATAAGCTTCAAGAAAACCTTCTCCATAACATGAAAATCAAAAAATTATAAAATATAATCCAAAATATAGGGAGATATAGGTTACTTTAGTAGCAATTACAACAAAAATATACATTGATTTTGTTGCAAAAACACCAAACAAGTTCTACGTCCTATTGAAATTGTATACATAGTTCTAATCCCCTTCAATTTTATAATTTTTAATAATTAATTATTTAAAAACAGATGGAAACCTAATTAATTCGAAAATAAAATTTACCTGAATATATAACACTTCCTTTAATCATTTTAATATCACTTATTAAGCTCTGCTTCAACAGCAAAAATTTAATTCAAAATTAAAACTTTTAATGATGACTATTGAAAGCATTAAAATATTTTAATACCTTTAACATTTATATTTTTTCATTAATTAAGCCAACCTTAAATCTACTTGCTGATGAAACAGAAAAATATGAAGTCAATTATAAATAAATCCTTACTAGATTTAATTAGTGATTTTAAAAAGTTATTTTTTATGTAAATTTAGTGAATTAAAATTTTAATTACTAATTTAAAGTTGCAATAAAATAGTAAGAGAAAGTGTCTTTTTAAGTTTACAGGGTGTCAGATTTGTTAATTATTTATTCGTCATTCACTTTATTATTCAGTATGATAGTCTCCTGTTTTAATCAGGGTTTGTTTTTCTCAATCTTTCACTTCATTGACTACTGACGTTTTAGACATTAAAATTTGTTATCGACGACAGATAGTAAAATATGTTAGATACAAGAGTGTTTGATTTTGAAATTATGTTGGTGAAATCAAAGCATAGTTTTTGAATTCAATGCTTGAGATTTTAGGTATTAGGCCATCCCTATTATCAAAGCAACACGACACTTAGTTGACTATATGTCCAGATCACAGCAATTGCCATGCAATAGTAGAACGGCAAAATTTCTGGTCGATACAAATAATTCATGAAAACAAATGATAATGGAAGATAGAAACAAATAATTAAATTTTTGAAAACGGGGAAACAAATAAAAGACAAAACTTAAACCATTTTTATAAAAAAATAAAAATATAACTATAGAAAATAAATAACAGAAAAAAATAGAACAAAGAAACCTAAGAGTTTGGATTTGAGAATCACGTAAAAAGCTTCGTTTTAAATTTAAAAAGTGAAGTAAGCGAATTAAGTTCTCATAAACTAAATAGCCTCTTGCTTAACACTAGTTCAAATGAAACCCGTACATTATTCAAATTTTCAATGGATGGTTATCATGTTAGGCAAACAAATTAACTTAGTCAGATAAGAAAATATGATAAGCACAGAAAAAAAAATGGAAATAAAAAGTTGAGCACAACAGAAAAAATGATAAGAATAAAGAAAATGTAGAGTATAAAAACTTTTAAGAATGTTTTACATACCTTAAAAAGTCAGAAACTATTTTATATTATGCAACTAATATGACAAAAAATCGATTATTATGTCAATGAACTTGATCCTAGTTATGATAAAAAATTGGAGACACACAATTTCCGATTTTCGTGAAACTTCTTTTGTTTTTTAAAAATTTAGTCTGTAATGAAGCGCTGATTTATTAGCGAACCAATCAAGCGGCATAGCAGGTCGCGTACCTAGCGAGATTATTTTTTTGCCCCTGACTAGCGGCAGCCTGTGGATCGAGTAAGAATTCCTGCTACTTCAGCACAAATAACTGAAACGTACGCGAAATACATGAAATATACGGAAATGAGAAAAAACAAGTGAAATAATGAGACTCTGGCGACCCCCCTTATACAAAAGAACCACGATCACCGCGTCCCACCCCCACATTCACTCAAATACTCGCACGCTCTCGCATCTCATTCGCTCGCACATCCTCAACCACTTACACACACGCACCCAGACCTATGCACACCGTCACCCATACCTACGTATGGGTATCCATACCCATACGTTCAACATTTCAAAACTTCCACTTGATAATCTCTTCACCTAGAGATTTCATTGGTAAAAAAAATTATGACGGTACTGAAGGGTGACATTACAACATCAACATAACGATTAAATAATTTTAAATTGACTTGGAATTTAAGCAGAAAAAGTTCCAGTTAGCGATGGAAGCATTCATTCGATTATGGTTTTAATAAGTTAAGTTTCGTATATAAATCCTTGAAAAAAAAATGGTAACTAATAATGTAAATTTTCAAAACAAAAAACTAATTAGAAAAATATCATTTATGTCGTTTTATTACAAATGTTATTACTTATCGCTTTTTCCGCAGGAAGTAATATAATAGGATAATAGGTCCCTTTGCTGGTTGGTAAAACAGCAGTAACACAGAATTCCATTTTTATTCAATTGACCGAAATCATAAAACCCGATCTTGGATTTCTCATAATTTGATTTACCAATCAAATCAAATTCGATATTGAACCCATTTACCCTTTATCAATGCGGTTTAGAAAAATTAAAAATATTTAATCAATCATAATAACATATTTCGGTTGTACCTTGTATTATAAATAAAATTGGTATCAACAAATAGGACTCCATTCATACCTCCATACATTCACCCCCCCCCCCCCCCATAGCCTCGCACATACGTACATACAATTACTCCTAAATATATACACACGCCCACACGCTCTCGTACCTCAGACACACCTACACACACACCTATACGCTCTCGTACACGCCATCTTCCATACCCACATACGATTATGCATCCACACGTAAAATAACAAAAAAAAATCGGCAAAGAATCTCTATTCTCCACAATCTCCCGACCTATGTATATTGAAGGTCGAATAACACTTTGGGAGATATGCCCACACCAAAAACTTCGACACCCATTTCCACTTATATTCTGACTTTCCGGTTTGAGAGTTAACATTTAATTTGGGTTAGTCTTGATTTTTTTTTTTTTAAATAAAATACATATATATTTATAGCGCTTTCGTTCTTCATAAGTTACGAAGTTTTGCATAAGTAAATTGGCTGTGCATATTCAAAATGAAATTAATTCAGATTTGGAATACTAAAATCATTGAAACGAATATTAAATTTGTTTATTACCTATTATTTTTTAAATTTAATCAAAACATATGAAGGCGTCATTAAATATCGAAAAAGAACCCAAACACAATAAAGTCAATGATACACCACTTCATCGATGACATAACCAATCTTGACTACACAAAAGATAATTCGGTGATCATGCTTTTGTTGATTACATTACCGTTATAGAATTATTGTATTAAAATATGGTATCAGCAAGACAAGTCTCATCTACACATCCACGTGTTCACGCACTCACCAGTTTCACACCTATATATATAAGATAAAAAATGCGACTCACCACATGGTGTTGATAGATCCCCCTCTCTATGTCCTGCTCTCGTCTAGCCCTTCATAACGACGCTTTCCCACCCAACATTGATAGCCAACTCTTCACCTTCCCACTCCTGAAGTTACCGCTTGAAAATTCACCGCTGTGTTTGTAACCCTGTCTCACAAAAAGGAACGTGTCGTATCTCCGTCCAATACGCTGTACACAGCACTCAGATGATTAAATGATAATAACAGAAAGGCTCCAATAAAGACCAATATAGCGAGGTCGTATATTTCACAAGAATATAACAGCAATCCGTAACAGTTACACGTGAATTATCCTGAGAAATTCTACGCGAATCTTGATTTTTTAAAAAAATTCTGTGATGCTTTATTGTTTGTCTCACGATCATCAAAAGAAAATTTCTGATTAAACTGTATAAACTCGTATACGAATTAGAAGGTACTATCGTAATCAGTGTACTATCTTCCAGGATTTTTTTATGTTGAATTTGGACAATCGCAGAATCACTGTTTGCATTTAATCAAGATACTCGATTTTATATATTCTTTAAAATTTATATATATTATAATATATTCTTTTAAATGATACAACTGATATAATTTAATTAATTTGTTACAACTGTTAATTTGATTTAATTTAAACTAACTTAACGCAAATGTTACTTTGATTTTATTTAAACTAACTTAACGCAAATGTTAATTTGATTTTATTTACACCAGCTTAGCGCAAAATGTTAATTTGATTTTATTTAGAAGGACAACAATATACAAACATATATTAATTTTTTTATTTGAGGTTTCTCTTTAATGATCCAGAGGCAACTCGCTCCAAAAAAAATACCGTATCAAGTCGTAACCAACTTGGATCTTGTTAATTCTTTTTAAACTTTTTCTAATATTCACTTCGGTGATTCAGTAAATCAACCAAAAAAAAATGATTCGCTCAACCGGTATATACTGGATTGCAAAAATTATTTTTCCTTCAAAAGCCGTAATATAGCATTTCCGAATATACAATGAATTTTCAAAAAACATGCCTTCTGGAGCCGTACCTCTGAGACTGGAAACTCTCATTAGAAGTTGGTTGAATAATTTATCACACAATTAATTCTAATTTTATCTTTAACAAACACAAAACATCTAAAAAATTCTTTTATTTTAATTTTTACTATCGTCATTTAATGACGACACCAAACTTCTAACAAAAAAAAACCGAAAATGACAGTCAGAATAATCAACATCAGACTACAAGTCACAATCGACTAAGAAAAATTAAGAGAGGGAGGCTATGTTACAACTGCTATTTATATGTGGTTAATAACGAATCGATAAAGCCGTTTCTTGGGGAAATCTTATTTACGTTTTGTCGTTATTTATTTTTACCCATTAAGAAATACGTACGGCTAGTTTGTAATAGAAATTGGAAAAATTTTTTATTTACAAAACATTTGAACGAATTATATATGTAAATAACATGAGTATGGATTAATGAGAAAAAACAACTGATTTTATAATAGTTTTTCAGCGATTAAGGATTACAAATAAAACATAGGAAACTACCGTGGGGGGGATATTACTAATTAATAGACGATTGATTGTAGAAAATCTATATTGATTAGCGGAACCATGAATACAACTTGAAAAAAAAGGAAATTGCATTTGGCAAAGATCACCCAACTATTTTAATAAATTTTTGTAGTGGTTGACGAATCTAAACTAAATATAGGAGTTCACATTGCGAAATATTACACAACTACTTGAGGATGGTAGATTTTGTGGCGGAAACTATGGTTAATGATTACCATGGATCGAGTACAAAAAAAAATATTTAAGAAGGTCTCAGCCAATGCAAACTTGATGCATATGGGAAAATAGTGAATCCAACATTCCGGGAATTATCTAACTGCTTCGTCGAGCACCAGTCTACTTCGTTACAAGTCTTTATCCAAAACATATTCAAATACACACTTATAAACTTTTTTTGTTTACGAGAATAACGCATTTGAATATTTACTAACAAAAACCATTTCACTTCTAGATTTTTTGTTATCGAAGTTTGGCATAAAGATAGAAAATCATCCCTTAAATGGTAATAGAAAATTCATATAACTAATTAACATATTGCTACGATTCAACAAAATGGCAACGCCCCACTAAAATCATTTAAGTCATCGTCGTCAAACATGTGCTACAAACTAGTTCTAAATATAAAGTTTGATACAACAACAATAGATAAAATAAATGCAAAATAAGTTTATGGACATTTTTTGAATATTCACGGTAAAGAAATTTTACGGTTTGCGTAAACAAAACAAAACGTGGTTTGTAATTTTTGGACGTTCAAGGTAAGAGCTAAATCTCTAAAAAAATAAAAAAATGATTTTTGGTTTCACCATCAATGGCGTTACCTAAAAAAATTAGTCAAATCTGTTAACCCGTTCGTGCACAATTTAACTTTACATTTTTTCTTGACATAAATTTCTAAACAAATTTGAACACACTGTGCGGAAACTGGGGAAAAAAATAAAACGGAATACGTTTTAATTTCGTTTTATTATACTTGCGATTGCCGAAATCTCTTGAAAATCGTTAATGGTCGGTTTCACACTATTTGTGTCTTGACTTTCATAATACAAATTTATAGATAGATCTATGCTCTTAGTAATAGACTAAGAGCCCGCGACAGCCAGACCTTCGTTATTTTATAAAAGCTGAAAGATTTTCTGCGCATACCCCCTACTTAGGTAGGAACGATAAGCGACATATGAAGTTTGGATCATGGTGACTTTGGCAGGGAGTAGGTAACAGAGGGGCCTTCAAAGTTTCGTGAAAGTATAAAAGGTAATTTTTTTATATATTCTTCGGGGTAGTATTAGAAGTCACGTTACCCATTGCCAGACACTTACTATGGTGGTAACCCTCTGCCAGACACCCTTAAATATTATCAATTTTTTAAAGTTTAATGGTGTCTGGCAGGGGGTTACCACGATAGTAAGTGTCTGGCAATGTGTGACGTAACTTCTAATACTTAAATTTTTGCGAAAAAAAATAAAAACAAACAAAAAAAAACAAAATATAATTTGTTTAATATTTCTATGTGATATTTTTATATTTTTATGGAAGTTGTTGTTGTAATTGAATGGCATGCGTTAGGTTTAATGCTAATTACATTGAAACCTCTTGGGTTAGAAAGTTGAAAATCTTGGAGATTATAGTTGAAAAGTTTATCTAAAAGTGAGTATGAGTTTAAATACCAAAAATGAGGAAGGCACGGCTGTTTGCGTTTGTTTTCGTTTCAACAGCCCTGGTGTCTCAGTCTCTAGACTTGAACTATTTTTTTTTTTAATTTTGGAAAGATTTATGTTCTAGTTAACGTGTGTATAAATTTTCGAAAATGAGATTGGCCATTTTCAGCAAAATCAAGGACAACGAAGTTTATTAAATTTTTAAAACAGCTGATTTTTCAGAAGCCTGGAACTCCAAGGTTGTCATTTGGAAAAAAATGATAGAAATATGTTCAAATATTCAATATTGATAAGTTTTATGAAAATACTATGATTCATACGGAAGTTATAACGCCCTAGATTATTCGACTTTTTTGGCTCTAGCCACTTAAAAAATAATTACCCACCGCGCAGTGGCGTCGAAGATAAGAAAATTAGCAGAATAATAGGATTATATATTTTTATCAGATCTTAAAACATAATATATCTCATAATTTTGATTGTTTTTATTAAAAACTAACTAATTAACGACTCTAACGAGCCTAAGCACGTAGAAATCGATCTTAGGAAAGCGATTTATCTTAATTTTTCTTCTTACATATACAAAAACTCACTAATTCATAATAATCTTCTTTCAAAGAGAAAAAATGTAATGGTTAAATTTATAATAATTTTTCATTCAAGAGCAACATTTTTCCAAAAGAAATCAATGCATTAAATTAGATTTATTGTATTATGGGTATTTGCATCTGTAGTTTTCGACAACCTGAATGGTGTATTGTGTACTTTCCTCGTCTTTAGTTAGAAAGTTGTTGTATTCCGTGTCATCAACTTAACACCGAGCTCGGCGGTATCATTAACAACATGCAAAGTTTAGAAAAACAACGTGGCTTTGACAAAATCCTCATTCCGATGGGTCATGTAGGAAAAAATCAATACAAATTCTAAATCGATTAAAAATACTCTGAGTTTTTCTGTGACAAAATCACAAATGTTCTTACAAGCAAAAAGTTGCAAATGTTTGACTCCGTCAAAATCTTTTTTGCGAGTTTGGGGTGCGATGGGGATGTCTCATGCTAGGACCTCAAGGGTTTGAACCATTTTTCGTTTTTCATCAAACGAAATCTCTGGGTCGAAAAAAGCCAAGCCAATATTTGCTTCCGTTAAATAGTGAAGATAATAACAAATTTTGCTCAACATTTCTTCTGAAACTCTTTGGTCCATTTTTTTTAAGAGCGATGGCCGATTTGATGAAATCCAAATCCTGATTAGCGGCTGCTGTTCCATCTATGCATTTGAACCAAATTTTTACATACAACATAATCAGAAAAATGCAAACGTCTCGAACTTTATTTAAATCTCCAACTGCAATATCATACTGATTACGAAACATAAATATCCTCAGGAGATAAATGGCTTTAGCCATCCAGCGGGCGTGACTTGTCGGACCTGGGCGTTTGAATTTGTAATTCTCAATGGTTTCGCCAAGTAAAATCAATGTAATTTCCAAAAATTCTTTATAATCGCTGCGTGGGTGTGATTTTTCCAACTCTTCATGACAAAAAATTACTAGAGCTTCTCACGAGTGTTTTGGAATTTTGTTTCCCAGTTTTTTGTCCGATATTCCACTTTTAAACATTGTTGGATTAATTTTACCATCGTCCCATGCCTTCTGAAGTTTGTTGAACAGATAAACATCGGGTGCTGTGGTCTTTCCAAATTTGAGATCATAAACAGCTCGTAGTTTAATCTCCTGTATGTGATGAAGACATGGGAATCGAATCAAGTTGTGGCCAATCTTTTTTCCACCTTTTTCTGGTCCAGTGTTACTTGATGTCGTGTCTTTAATGCATTCATATATTGCATTCGCAATCAATAAGCCGCCCCCTTCTTCGCATTATGAAACCGTTAATAACTTCTATTGGGGGTAATAAAGACATTTTACAAATTTTATATTTCTGTAAATGTCAAAATTTCATATTCAAATTCAACACCAATAGGGCTTTTTTATTTGAAGTCACAAACGTTTTTTTTTCACAAACAAAATGTTACTATATTAAATATACATTAGAAAATAGGAATATATTAGTATTATTATTAAAATTAATTTTACTTTTATAAAAACTGAAACATTAAATTTTAAGCTTTTAAGTCGAGGATTCTAAGATTAATGTAATGTAATGTACGATCAACGTTCAGCAGCAAAAGCTTTGAGCAAACATGATTGCCGGAACAAGAAATCGTGTTATATTGGTGAGGATTTGATTAAACTAGCATCTGTAAAAATGGCTGAGATTATGTGTGGTTAGAAAGAGGCAAAAAAACTGGATCCAGTGCACCCTTACTGCATTGTAGATTGTAAAAGAAAAAATTTCTATCTGGGTAGAAAATGTGCAGGAACAGGTTATTTTCTCACTAAAACAGGCAAGATATTTTGCTATTCAGCTTGATGAGACTACAGATACCAATAGCAATTCACAGCTGATAGTGTATGTTCGCTACAAAGGTGCACATCCAATTGAAGAGGAGTTGTTATTTTGTTCTCCTTTCGAGTTGAGATCTCATGGAATCGATGTGTATAATAAGGATAATGAATACTTTGATGTGCAATGTTGCTGTGTCAGTTGATGGAGCACCAGCTATGTTGGGTCATCTTAATGGGTTTTCCGCCTTTTATTATTGATTAAAAGCATATTCTTGCAGATAAATTTAACAATTTTTCATTGGTTGTATATTTCACATATTTAATCGACATTTTTTAGCATATAAATGTGTTGCAGAAACAATTGCAAGAGAAAAATATTAATATCATTTCAGCTTGAGAAAAGATGTCAGCATTTGGTACAATGCTTCTGTGTTGCAAATGGAAAGCAGTTAGCTCTGTTTTTGGAAGATTGTGACACTATTACTTTTAATGACCACAAGGATATCAGTTGATAGGCATCTTACCAATCTCAGAGAGTGATTCTCTGATTGCTTTCCAGATTTAGACCTGCATACTATCAGTTTGATTATTGATCTTCAAATGTGAAGCATCTAACATACTAGATGAGCCTCAAGGGCTTTTGACACAAGTACATCTTGAACTCCGATGTAATACTGACGTTCGCATACAAACAAGGATTTTCCAACTTAATGAACATAAAAACGGAGAGCGACTAAACGCCGAAGATTGTTTTCAAATTTCCCTTACTTCAAATAGACCCAATTCTATCAAAGATGAAACAACATCATTTCTACAAAACGTGTAGGGATTTGGAATGTGTTTTTACAATTTTTATTTGCTGATCAACTTTGGAATATAATATAAAGAGTTTTCATGTAAATGTTTTAAACTTTAAAAAATTGATAATATTTAAGGGTGTCTGGCAGGGGGTTACCACCATAGTAAGTGTCTGGCAATGGGTAACGTGACTTCTAATACTACCCCGAAGAATATATAAAAAAATTACCTTTTATACTTTCACGAAACTTTGAAGGCCCCTCTGTTACCTACTCCCTGCCAAAGTCACCATGATCCAAACTTCATATGTCGCTTATCGTTCCTACCTAAGTAGGGGGTATGCGCAGAAAATCTTTCAGCTTTTATAAAATAACGAAGGTCTGGCCGTCGCGGGCTCTCGGTCTATAAAAAAATTATACTAAGTTTTTTATGTTTTCGTAAGAAACTAATTGTTTGATGAACAAAAAAATCATAAATCATAATTTTTCAAACCCACTTCAAAAACAAATAAAACTATTTTAACAAAATGGACTGGCCTCTAACTTACCGAGAGATCAATCATAAATAATTTAATTTGGGTTATCCGTTGACAAAACTATTTACAAATTGATATCCACATCCAACGCACAGACATTTTCAACACGCCGTCTCAAACTTGTCTAAACAGCTGGTGATATGGAAGGTGCTGTAGTAACATGTGCTGATATGGAAGATATCATAACAAATACGGATTCAGAAATCCAGTAAAATACAAAAATATCCAATGTGGGAAAAGCTTATTATGAATTATAAATGGGTTTAAATATCGTCAAAAATGGATCAAATTTAAGTTTCTTTAAAGCTTTTGCTTTTTACAATTATAACAAAAATCTAATTTAATAGAAAAGCAAAGGATTGAGATGAAACATTCAACTAAATTTTATGATTCACCAACCAGTCAACAGAACCATCTAAATTAATACTAGATGTGACAAAATATTTCAAACATATTACCAAAAGTTTGGAACATTGAATCGATAGTAATAGTCCCTGGGCTCACGCCGATTTCATGGGATGATTACCACATATTTTATACTTCGTGAGGCGCCTATCTTTGATGAGTCCGAAAACTTTTGCTCGGCCATTTTTCGCGATTCGGCCGCTTTTTCGTTCGGCAAGCTCCGAAAAATGCCAATTGTCCGGGAACTTGTAATTTTTTTTAACTATTGGGGTTGGGAATTTGTTTGAGAACACGAGGGTAACCTATCTGACAAACATTTGTCGGACTCGACAATATCAGACACATTTTTGCCGGAGAAGCTTACCCTCGTGCGTGTTCAAAAACAAATTTCCACCACCCATAGTTTAAAAAAAAAATTGTGGTAGCAAATCTACAAGATCGCGGACAATCGGCGTTTTTCGGAGCTTGCCGAACGAAAAAGCGGAAGAATCGATAAAAATGAAAGAACAAAAGTTTTCGGGCTCGTCAAGGGCAGGCGCCTCACAAAATATAAAATATGTGGTAATAATCACATAAAATCGGCGTGGGCCCAGGGACTATAAACTTGTAAACATCTTAAGGAACTATCGCTAATTAACTGAAGAATATACTTTATTGAACATGCAACATACATATTTTGTGAATTGGCTAAAAGTGTAGAATTATCACAAATACTGTTACAGTAGAACAACAATGTGTGTTACATTTATAATTTTCGCTTTATTTTGTCAAAAATCTTTAAATAGTCTGAGTCTAGTTGGTAGGAAATTAAAACTAATATCGTAGAGTTAAATCAGTGGTCGGGGAACTTTTTAAGCTCATTCGCTATATCGCTATCCGCTACATTTTGGCATGTGTGGGTTATCGGACTCGGCAATAGGAGACAATTTTTTGTCGGACAAGGTTAGTCTCGTTTTCTACAACAATTTTCCACCCCTCATTAATAAAAAACAAAATTGTGGGAGTAAATTTTCAAGACTCCGCACAATCGCCATGTTTCAGAGTGGGCCGAACAAAAAAGCGCCAAATCGAGGAAAATGGCAAATAAAAAAGTTATCGGACTCGCAAAGGACAGCCAGCTACCTATACGCTCACGAAGTATAAAATATGTGGTAATCATCAAATGAAAAGGATGAGGGACTGCGGGCTAGTAAATTTATTTACAGTTCATTGAATTTGTTGAAATTTACATGAAAACTCTTTATATTATATTCCAAAGTTGATCAGCAAATAAAAATTGTAAAAACACATTCCAAATCCCTACACGTTTTGTAGAAATGATGTTGTTTCATCTTTGATAGAATTGGGTCTATTTGAAGTAAGGGAAATTTGAAAACAATCTTCGGCGTTTAGTCGCTCTCCGTTTTTATGTTCATTAAGTTGGAAAATCCTTGTTTGTATGCGAACGTCAGTATTACATCGGAGTTCAAGATGTACTTGTGTCAAAAGCCCTTGAGGCTCATCTAGTATGTTAGATGCTTCACATTTGAAGATCAATAATCAAACTGATAGTATGCAGGTCTAAATCTGGAAAGCAATCAGAGAATCACTCTCTGAGATTGGTAAGATGCCTATCAACTGATATCCTTGTGGTCATTAAAAGTAATAGTGTCACAATCTTCCAAAAACAGAGCTAACTGCTTTCCATTTGCAACACAGAAGCATTGTACCAAATGCTGACATCTTTTCTCAAGCTGAAATGATATTAATATTTTTCTCTTGCAATTGTTTCTGCAACACATTTATATGCTAAAAAATGTCGATTAAATATGTGAAATATACAACCAATGAAAAATTGTTAAATTTATCTGCAAGAATATGCTTTTAATCAATAATAAAAGGCGGAAAACCCATTAAGATGACCCAACATAGCTTGTGCTCCATCAACTGACACAGCAACATTGCACATCAAAGTATTCATTATCCTTATTATACACATCGATTCCATGAGATCTCAACTCGAAAGGAGAACAAAATAACAACTCCTCTTCAATTGGATGTGCACCTTTGTAGCGAACATACACTATCAGCTGTGAATTGCTATTGGTATCTGTAGTCTCATCAAGCTGAATAGCAAAATATCTTGCCTGTTTTAGTGAGAAAATAACCTGTTCCTGCACATTTTCTACCAAGATAGAAATTTTTTCTTTTACAATTTACAATGCAGTCAAGGGTGCACTGGATCCAGTTTTTTCGTCTCTTTCTAACCACACATAATCTCAGCCATTTTTACAGATGCTAGTTTAATCAAATCCTCACCAATATAACACGATTTCTTGTTTCGGGCAATCAACCAGGTTTGCTCAAAGCTTTTGGTGCTGAACGTTGATCGTACATTACATTACATTAATCTTAGAATCCTCGACTTAAAAGCTTTATTAAATTTAATGTTTCAGTTTTTATAAAAGTAAAATTAATTTAAATAATAATACTAATATATTCCTATTTTCTAATGTATATTTAATATAGTAACATTTTGTTTGTGAAAAAAAAACGTTTGTGACTTCAAATAAAAAAGCCCTATTGGTGTTGAATTTGAATATGAAATTTTGACATTTACAGAAATATAAAATTTGTAAAATGTCTTTATTACCCCCAATAATTTTATTTTTACCCCATTTTGGGTAATTTACCCCAGTTCCCCGACCGTTGAGTTAAATAAACCGATTTTTCTGATTAGTTAAGATATACTATTTTATGGTTGAACTGCTGAATATTACTATAAATACTGTTCAGTATACATGTTCAGTTCATGTACATTTCGGACGGTTTGATTTTGTTTTGACATTTTTTGTATCATTCACTTTTTGATTTATTCAAATCGGCACTTTAAAACACTAATATATTGAAGATGAAAATTGTCTCAAACCTTAATTTTGAAAATCATATTCGAATTTTGAAAACAAAACTTTTCGTAGAAAAAAAATCAGGTTTCAGCCTATTTTAAGAAAACTCAATATTTGGTTATTTGCGACGCTTTTGACTTTTTGTTTAATGTTCCAATGAAATTTGAAAAACAACGAATAAATTTAGAGTTTGAAACGCTCCTTATATCAATTTTTTACTCCTTTCTTTCAAAACGAGTAACTTAAAATACATATAACACTCCAAAATACAGGACTCAAAATTGATATAAAAATTTTCTTTAAATACTCACAGATTTAATTTTTGCTTCAAAATTGATGCTTTCCAACGTAAAAAAAAATAATTTTTGTCAATGTTTATTTCAATTAGTTCATTAGTTCAGTGTTTTTTTAAACCAATTATATTAATTAGAAAAAATCGTAACTTTTTTGGAATATGATTGGATAAGAAGCCTAAAATTTTCAGTAATAAAATAAAACAAACTTCAAAACTTTCAAATTACGTGAGTTTGGTCATTAACAACTTATATAGAATTTTCTGAATGATGCACAACGTAATAGGTTGATTTTTATACGAAATCTACCTAAAAGAAAATGTGAATCCTTTTTCATATCACATATTCACAAATTTAATTTAATTTTAACTTTATCATTAATATATTCTCAATTAAAAAGAATTTGTATTCATACAAACATATCTCATCAATATTGATTAAAATTTTTATCAACAAGAGTACATATCTGATAACAAAAGCCTATGGTGTAATTATTTCGTTATCCCAGCTAGCATCATTTTCCATATACATACAGCTTTAATTTATTGTGAATTTAATAACTTTTCATCTTCTATTTCCCAAAATTTTCATTTATCTTTTAAGCAAACATTCTAAATTTAAACGAATAATTTACATGACTACAGAGCAGTTTGTAAAGTATTTTCAATGTTAGAAATTAACATTCCACCACGCCCATAACCAAACTAAATTAAGAAGAAAAAAACACATATTTCCTTATCTTACATATTTTTGACTTCCTACTTTGATATTACAAATAATTTTACAAACATAAAATAAAAGTATATGGAACCTTACCTTCCTTTTATCCATCGAATTCTTAACATTTTTATCGTCTTTATATTATATTTATACATACTCGTACATACAATTCGATTATTCTTATTTTCATTTCTTTTCAAATCAATAAAAAAAAAAAAATTATTTTTCTTAACTTTGTACTTGCACTACATATACAAAGCATTTAAAAATTCTGTAATAAAAATTCTTACGATACCGCCACGTTTGCACCCAGTATAAAGTGATTGCCGTTGTGTCGTTTCTTTTGTATGCAAATTTAGAATAATTTATACTATTATACTGCTATAGTCTTGAGCTGTTGTTTAATTTGAATGCATATTTTATAAACTGTTTTGTTGTTGTCGTTTTATTGTGATAAAATTTGAATTATATATTTATTTAAATATATTGTCATGTTGTATTGTAAAGATAGGAATGTCGAGACTTGAGACAAATTGAAATTTACTTTATTTTATTTTAAGTGTGATAAGAACGTTGATGTTTGAAAATGAATATATTGAAATGATAAACTTTTTTGTTGGTCAAAACAAATCGCCCTTTTAAGAAAACAAATTTAAAAAAGAAAACAAAAGAAAACAAGCAAGAAAACAAATTTAAAAAAAAAACCACTAGAAAAAAAAAAGGAAGTTACTGAAAAATGGATCACAAAATAGTAACCATCACAACTGTCAAAAGTCAAGTTAAATAAAAGTATATAAAAATAAACTTATCTGTGGTTGAAATAATTTCTAGATAGTCAAATCTGAATTTTAATCGTGAATCACTTACCTAGAAAAAAAAATAATATAATTAGTTTTGTAATTCAACGATATTGTTTTCAATATGTTAAAATAACTCAATATAAACTCAATAATTCTACTGAATGAATAATTTATTATCTTTTTAACTCGCAGACATACATCCATGAATATTTTTGACTGAAATTCCTTTATGAAATTTATATGCATTATGCAATCATAAATCACAGAGTAAACAAAGTTTGTTTTACTAACAAACAAAAGCCATTATTATCGCAATTTTTCATCGCAATATTTACTTTATCTATAAGCTGGTCATATCATATTTTGTTATGTAAAAGTGAGATACTGCTCCACAAGAACCTATTGTACTAAAAGTTTTAAAACATTAATTTGCTTTCGCTTTTGGATCTAACGAATCTGAATACAACTCAACTGCCATGGAAAAGTCGGTTATAAATCACTTCCTTCCACTTCCTCCGTCCTTTATTGGTTTTCAGCACTTTTGGATAAATCAACTGTTTTTATTATTATTTTTAAATCGTTATTTTAATTAAAAAGGTTATTATTTTATTAAAGAATCGTTTATTAAAAGAATATTGTTACATACGAGTTGAAAATATCAACAAAATTTGTATTAAAGAAGAAACTTGAAGATAAAAAGTGGATCACCATCTAACCAATTTGTCGGACATTTGACGCGATTTATAAGACACAGTTTAAAAATGGATCAAAAACCACAACAACAAAATATCATAGAAAAGAAAAGTTTTTTAATTCCTCCAGAGCAACTTTCACATCCCGGTGATAAAAGTAAAAAACTGGAACTGAAATTCCTTTATGAAATTTATATGCATTATGCAATCATAAATCACAGAGTAAACAAAGTTTGTTTTACTAACAAACAAAAGCCATTATTATCGCAATTTTCATCGCAATATTTACTTTATCTATAAGCTGGTCATATCATATTTTGTTATGTAAAAGTGAGATACTGCTCCACAAGAACCTATTGTACTAAAAGTTTTAAAACATTAATTTGCTTTCGCTTTTGGATCTAACGAATCTGAATACAACTCAACCGCCATGGAAAAGTCGGTTATAAATCACTTCCTTCCACTTCCTCCGTCCTTTATTGGTTTTCAGCACTTTTGGATAAATCAACTGTTTTTATTATTATTTTTAAATCGTTATTTTAATTAAAAAAGTTATTATTTTATTAAAGAATCGTTTATTAAAAGAATATTGTTACATACGAGTTGAAAATATCAACAAAATTTGTATTAAAGAAGAAACTTGAAGATAAAAAGTGGATCACCATCTAACCAATTTGTCGGACATTTGACGCGATTTATAAGACACAGTTTAAAAATGGATCAAAAACCACAACAACAAAATATCATAGAAAAGAAAAGTTTTTTAATTCCTCCAGAGCAACTTTCACATCCCGGTGATAAAAGTAACCAATATTCACTCCTTTATAGTTACTACGAAAAACTGCACCAATAATTTTTTAACCGAAAGTCCCAAACTATAAAAGTTGAAATTCATAATTATTGTGTCTCTTCCAAAATCATTATACACCAAGTTTAAAAATTGATTGATGTAGGAGGCTGTGGGACCCCAAAAAACATAAGAACAAAGTGAAGAAGATTTGTATGGTCAGCCGCAGACGACTTTGTCCAATATTACTCAAAAACTAATCAATTGCTTACCATATAAATGTTCACTTCAATGAAATTAATTGATCAACGAAATAGTCCCAAAATAGTAAAATTGGTTTCCCGAAAATCACAAACTGGAAGTTGGTATATGCAGAATTACTAAAAATATGTAGCGGTTGTAGCAATAATATTGAGCTACATAATTTTCATAAATACAAATAATTTTGAGCCATTTAATACACATAAATAAAAACAAGATTACGAAACATTTTATTAATCCAACATATACACACATACAAAATAAGGATATATATAAAATGTTCTAGCAATTAAAAATCTCTTATCTTGTATAATTGTTCAGTGCAATCATTACAATTATTCTGTATGGTTCATAGTAATGTTCATACATGTTTATATTAATAAATATCCAAAATTTATTGAAATAATATTTTGAAGTGTTTTATTGTTAATTGAAATAATATTTAACAATAATAAATAATAAATATATGTGCCTTTATAAAAGTGAAAATAATATCTTAAAAAAACTATAAAACAACCAAAGATATTATATTGGTGACGCCGATTTGTGATATAAAAGTTCTAAAACCCATGTGTAAAAGGTTTAGTGTCAAAAACATTGTAACAAAAATCACAAAACAAAATAATTTACGATAAAGATCAACGCTAATTTAGATCAGTGATCAACGTAAATTTTATCAACATTATAATTACAACATATTATAACATTATTGCAACATTAATTACAATCATCAGTGAAAAATACATTACAAACAACTATCGGGAATATGCCCCTAAGGTGACCCGCAACAAACTAATACCGGGAATAAGCCCCTAAGGTGACCCGAAGCAACCTAAGAAAAACAACAAATTTCATCATTTTCAACAATATTTCAATAATGCAATCATTCATCTCAAGAATTCACCGTTGGATATCAAGATAACAAACAACAAAAACAGATAATCATTTTTTTCTTATTTCTATTTTTATTTTAAAAAAAATATATTTTGATATTTAAATAAAGTAGCTGTAATATTAAATTGCAAGATTTAGTAGTTAATTAGAATTTAATATAACCAAAATACAATTTACATTAAACAAACACAAACATTTACATTTTATACGAATAACAGTTTACTAATTTTTTTGGTTTGAATGTGAAAATTTTATAAAATATTACTTATGTATACGCATATATAGGAAGATATAGGATCATAAAATCGTAAATTTTTTTTATGAATAATCATTTTAACATTTATTGATACACATTACATAAATACATACGTATTTATTTCGCTCAAAATTAATAATTTATTTTAGCGTGTCGTTGTAACTGGATTTCGTTTGAATTATTATTAAATTTTTACATAAGTAGATTTTTTTTTTAAAGAAAAATTGTTTTAACCTACAATTATAATTAGGTTAATTTTTCTTTCATCAATATTTAAACCTTAAAATCTTAGTGGTTTTTTCAAATCTAAAATGCCACCCAACGACCCAGAAATCACTCTTCCGTCAGATTCTAAACAATCCACCTCGAATGTCGACGCTTCGAGCCGTACGACTACAACTAAAGGGTTAAACTTACCGGTGTTTTCTAAAAAACATCCACAAATTTGGTTTACCCAGGCGGAACTACAGTTCAAACATTTTAAGTGCACTTCTGACGCAGAAAAATACTTCTACGTTAGCAATGCGATTCCCGAATCGATGCTAGGAGACATCGGTGACCTGCTTATGGCACCACCAGCAGAAAATATGTATTCCACTATTAAAAAAGCACTTATTAGCCGATGTTCACCATCAATTAATCAACGTCTTGAAGTACTACTGTCGAAAATTGAATTAGGGGACGCAAAACCATCAGAGGCATACAGGACGATGAAATCACTGGTAGGTGATGAACTTGTCAGTGAAGATTTCTTGAATTTGGCATGGCGTCGGAAACTCCCAGATGTTATGCAAATCCCTCTGATGGCACTAGATGGAATAAAAACTCAAGACGAACTGGTCGAGATAGCAGACAGAATGCACGAAGCTAATCCAGGTACTAGTTCAATTTGTAGCACGTCTGGTCAGCATCAAACAAACCGACCAGAGTATTCCACAAACAACACAGGCTTTTGTGATATCGAAAGTCGTATGTCTCGTCTCGAAGAGCTCATACGTTCTACAACTCTAGGTCGCAGCAGATCTCCCGCTCGTGGCTCGTTTAACAGATACTCAAGAAGACCAAGTCGCAACAGGAGTCGAGGTCGATCTCCCAGTACCAACCGTTCTTCAGAAAGCGAACAATTATGCTGGTACCATAAAAAGTGGGGTAATATGGCACAGAAATGTACTCCACCGTGCAACTTCCAAGGCAACAAGCCCGTATCTCAATCAAATTGAAAAAACTGCTATCAACGCGGCAGATAGTAGAGTGTTGGAAAGCCGCCGTTTATTTGTTAGAGACTCAGTAAACAAACTTACATTTCTCGTAGACACTGGAGCTGATTTTTCAGTACGCCCTTTTAAAATATTCTACGGAATGAAGCCTCATGATCCAAATCTGTCACTTTCCGCTGCCAATGGTACGATAATTCACACATTCGGATCCAAACTGCTAAATATAAACATTGGGCTAAGGCGCAGTTTTACTTTTCCATTCATTCTTGCTTCGGTTGACAGACCTATTATAGGTGCTGATTTCCTAAGCAGCAACGGCCTTCTTGTCGATCTTAAAGGAAGACGGTTAATCGATACATCCACTGGTTTATCTATCAATACAATGACAGCATGCGTACAAACTCCGTCTCCTAAGCAATATTCGATCTACACCGATTATGGTTCTCTATTGGCTTCATACCCCAGTTTAACAGAACCACCTAATTATAATGCTCCAGTAAAGCATAACGTAGTGCACTATATTACGACAACAGGTCGTCTTCCATTTTCTCATCCACGCAGGTTAGACGCAACGAAACACAAAGCTGCAAAAACAGAATTTGAGTATATGATGAAACTCGGAATATGTCAAACTTCTTCATCACCGGTATCGTCTCCACTCCACTTGGTCAAGAAAACAGTTGATAACGACTGGAGACCTTGTGGTGACTACCGTAGACTCAACGCTGTTACAATTCCGGATAGGTATCCGATACCACATATCCACAACTTCTCAATGAATTTACGCGGTTGTTCAGTTTTCTCGAAGATTGACTTGGTCAGGGCTTATCACATGATCCCTGTGGCTCCCGAAGATGTGCCTAAAACGGCAATCACTACACCATTTGGTTTATTCGAATTTCTTCGAATGCCTTTCGGTCTTCGGAATGCAGCCCAAACTTTCCAACGCTTCATGAATGAAGTTATAAAAGAACTTGATTTCCCAATATTCGTATATATTGATGACATCCTTGTGGCTTCTAAAAATGAGGAAGAACATAAAAAGCATTTAAAACTGCTTTTCGAAAAACTTATAGAGTTTGATGTAAAAATCAAATCTTCAAAATGTATTTTTGGCGTTCCTGTTCTTGATTTCCTCAGCCACAAAATAACTCCTGATGGAATTGCACCTTCTCAAGAGAAAGTTGCAATCATTACTAATTTTTTGGAACCAACATCTGTCACACAAATTCAACGGTTCGTCGGAATGGTCAATTATTACCATCGATTCATTCCAAAGTTAGCCGAACTGTTATCGCCTATTCACGCACACTTGGCAACGCTTACTACCAGCAAAGGTAAAGCGACCAAAAAATTCCGTTTACTTGGCCCGAATGTTGCAGATCTGCATTTGCCGAAGTCAAAAGTGCGTTAGCTGAAGTCACACTTCTAGCACATCCATTGAATGAAGGCACATTCAGTATCACTACTGATGCATCAAACATGGCGATTGGTGCAGTGTTACAACAATATTCTAAAAGATGTTGGGAACCATTAGCCTTTTTCTCAAAAAAATTGTCTCCAGCAGAAATCAAGTACTCAGCATTCGACAGGGAATTACTTGCCATTTATCTTTCTATCAAACACTTTCGTTATTTTTTAGAGGGTCGTCAGTTTACAATCTACACAGATCATAAGCCATTGACCAAGGCACTCTTCACAAAAACTGAAAGAAGTCCACGGCAAACAACACACTTGAGTTTTATCTCGCAATTCACAAATGATATTCAGCACGTTAACGGGAAAGATAATGTGGTCGCGGATTGCTTATCACGTATTAACGATCCAGAGATTACCCAGCTGGAAGTCATCGGGATTGATTTAACCAAACTTGCTCAAGCCCAAGTCACAGATGTCGAATTAGAAAATCTTCTCTCAGATTTAAATCGTTCTCCTAATTCAAAATTCAAAATTGACAAATTCGAATTCCCTAATCTCTCATTATATTGTGAAACATCTACTGGCACGAATAGACCATATGTTCCAGTTTCTATGAGACGGATTGTTTTTGAAAATCTACACAAATTTTCTCATCCGGGTGTAAGAGGCTCGCGCAAACTTGTTTCATCAAGATATTTTTGGCCTCTAACCTCAATAAAGACATTAACAATTGGGCCAAATCTTGTATTGCATGTCAAAAATCAAAAGTGCATAAACACATACGTTCTGAAGTCGCTCATTTTCCAATGCCATCGGGGAGATTTCAACATATTCATATGGATATTGTAGGGCCTTTACCTCCATCTGAAGGGAATCAATACATCTTTACCATCGTTGACAGGTTTACACGTTGGCCTGAGGCATACCCAATTTCAGATATGACTACTACCACTATTGTAAAAACATTCGTTGATCAGTACATTCCGAGGTTTGGGATTCCACTCGAGATAACGACAGATCGTGGGAGTCAGTTTGAGTCCAAACTCTTTTCTGAGCTTACTAAACTACTAGAGTCTCATAGGATTCGTACTACTGCGTATCATCCACAGGCCAATGGAATGGTTGAGCGCTTCCACCGCTCCCTCAAAAATTCACTTATAGCTCGTGGTGATACTATCCACTGGAGTTCCGAGCTCCCTATTATTCTTTTGGGTTTACGAGCATCTTTTAACGAAGATCTGAGATGCACACCAGCTGACTTAGTATACGGTCAAAGTCTTAAATTACCAGGTGAGTTTTTTGAGCCCTCTCCTTCTAATGTCACTATGGACCACAACTTGTTTTTAGAACGGTTTCGCGCAACAATGCGCAACCTAAAACCAGTCGATACTCGAAAATCGACTAGGCCAATATTTTTGCCTAAAAACATAAATAATTGCGAGTATGTTTTTATTCGAACCGACAAGGTTCGACCTGCTCTTACAGCTCCCTACGAAGGACCTTTCAAGGTAATTCGTAGAACAAGAAAAAACTTTGTTGTGGAAGTAAACGGAAAACAATCTACGGTATCCATAGACCGTGTAAAGCCAGCTTTTGGAATCCTAACTGTTGGACACCTGGGTGGACTAAAGAACGGTAGAAAGGTTCACTTTATATAAATTTTTCAGTATTAACCTGAAATCTGAGGGGAGGGTGATGTAGCGGTTGTAGCAATAATATTGAGCTACATAATTTTCATAAATACAAATAATTTTGAGCCATTTAATACACATAAATAAAAACAAGATTACGAAACATTTTATTAATCCAACATATACACACATACAAAATAAGGATATATATAAAATGTTCTAGCAATTAAAAATCTCTTATCTTGTATAATTGTTCAGTGCAATCATTACAATTATTCTGTATGGTTCATAGTAATGTTCATACATGTTTATATTAATAAATATCCAAAATTTATTGAAATAATATTTTGAAGTGTTTTATTGTTAATTGAAATAATATTTAACAATAATAAATAATAAATATATGTGCCTTTATAAAAGTGAAAATAATATCTTAAAAAAACTATAAAACAACCAAAGATATTATAAATACTATAAAACTTTGATAGTCAAGTTTCAACCAAATTGAATGTCTGGGCTAAAAGTTTCAAAAAGTTGTTCGGGAGAATTCTCCACTCTCTCTGTGTCCAAAAGTGAATCATCAAGATCTTCCATTTTCAAGGGAGTTCGGATTCTATACAAAACTCGCACTAATATTCAATGCTCGTGATTCAACCACCTACTCTATTCCCTAGCAGGATTAATATCCATAAGTGCCAAGGATTCAATTCATTCCGTGTCATCATTTCGATAGCAAAATTCATGTATATGTGTGACATACCTCTTCAATTCAATAGTCGGGTTTTTTGACACACATTTCTTGATATGCTTAAAATTTTTATTGTGGAAGATAGAATAAAAAAAAACGTTTGGTAGAATAAATTTTTTTTTTTTGACGCGAGTGGTTCTTCTCCCTTTATTGCTATGTGTTGTTTTTCAAAACCACGGGTTTCATATATGTTTCATTTAATGTATATCGTGCACTACTTGATGGATTTTAAAACTTTTTATTGTGTTTTATCCTGTTTGGTAAAACTAATTAAAGTTATAATTTTTATAATTTAATATGTTTGTGGTTGGAAGAGCTACGTTATTTTGAATACATGAACTCCATAGTTTAAAAAAACTACTCCTAGCTCAACATCCACTTGATGGTTGTTTAAAAGACAAAATTAGTCTTTTTCAATAAAATACTTAAAATTAAAATTTTTTATTAAAGAATTTAAAAAACAAATAATGGTTGGAAGGTTGATCATGGTTTTTAGGATTCCGTACTTTGAAAAAGTAAAAACCCTATTGGTGAGACTTCGGGGTCCATCCGAATTTCTACATAATCACTCACAAACTATAATTGCTATCAACTTGTTTTTATCTATATTTTAAAGACATAGATAAGGAAATAGTAAATCAAAAGTTTTTTTTATGAGGAATCGAGTTTGGTTTAGAAAAATCGAAAAAAATCGAACTATTTCAAAAAAAATTTAAGCCGCAATTAGACTATTGCAGAACTCTGCAATACTTCTGCCCTGGTAGTGTTTAAAATATTCATTGCAGAAAAGTTTGGCAATGAACTCAATGCAAAACATCGCAATGACTTATTGCAAAACATTGCAACGACTTATTTCAATGTTTTGCAATGAGTTCATTGCCAAGCTTTTCTGCAATTAATATTTTACACACTACCATTGCACGACTATTGCAGAAATATTGCAGATTTCTGCAATAGTATAATTGCGGCTTAAATTTTTTTTGAAATAGTTCGATTTTTTTCGATTTTTCTAAACCAAACTCGATTCCTCATAAAAAAAACTTTTGTTTTAGTTTTTAGTTTTTGAGTTATTGCCAATTCACGGTTCTAGAAATTTTGCATAAAAAGAAACTGAAATTTTGTTTGGGTTGTTATAATTTCAAATGTTCATTGGAAGGAGGAAAGGGGGGAGGGTTGTGAGCGAAAATTTCGAAAAAAAGTTATTTTGATCAAGTGAATATAAATTGTTTTTTATCTACGAACATTAAAAAACATTTTAAAAAATTCACCGGTGGAGGAATTTTGCTAAATCAAAACCAAAAGTGGTTTTTGGTTGTTATAATTTCAAATGTTCATTGGAGGGTTTAAAGTAGAAATTTTGAACAAAATTTATTTTTGATCATGTCAAGTGGCGTGTCATATGCAAGGTGATTTTTTTTGTAGTGCCAAACAGTTTTTTTTTTGTAATTTTGAAAGTACAGTTTTCGACTTATTTTCGAAAATGTGAAATTTTTTTTGTCCCTTCCCCTTATCTACGAACATTACAAAAGAAAATTTTTTAAAATATTCACGTCTGTAGAAATTTTGCTAAATCAGAACCAAAATTTTTTTGGGGGTGTTATAATTTCAAATGTTTATTGGAGGGTGTTTAAAGTAGAAATTTTGAAAAAAAAAATTATTTTTAATTAATTCAGTGGATTATTTGTGATATTACATCACTCCGATGGAAGTTATCCCATCATGAATAATAAGACTGAATCTAACAAAATATGTGTGCATTTTATGAAATTTTTTTGCTATCCACAAAATTGTCGATCGATCTAGTTTTGAACCGATAAGAACTTTTTATTACATTTTAAAAAAAAGTATATCATTTTTAGCACACCATATTTTGTTAGATTCAGTCTTATTATTCATGATGGGATAACTTCCATCGGAGAGATGTAATATCACAAATAATTCATTGAATTAATTGTAGATAATGTGTCGATAGACACAAGTGAAGATGGTCATCTTCTTCTCGCCGATACAAGTTTGTTATCCAATTCTAACTTGGTTAGAGTATAACAACAATAGTGATCAACTAGAGAAATAAATTGACTAAACCTGAATCTAATAAATATATGTTTATGAAAGTTTTTTGTTTTCTTATACTTCGCTAGAGTAGTAGACCAATTTTGGTTTATATAGCGTTAAATTTTTTTCGGTAGTGTATCTAGTCGGCTAGCCCTGATGAGAATGATATACTTTTTTTTAAAGTGTAATAAAAAGTTCTTATCGGTTCAAAACTAGACAGATCGACAATTTTGTGGATAGCAAAAAAATTTCATAAATTGGACACCATATTTTGTTAGATTCAGTCAAATTATTTTTGATCATGTCATTTTTTTGTATCGCAAAACAGTTTTGTTTTGTAATTTTCGAAAGAACAACTTTCGATTTATTTTCAAAAATGTGAAATTTTTTTGGCCCCTTCCCCTTATCTATGAACATTACAAGAGCAAATTTTTTTAAAAATTCACGTGTGTAGACATTTTGCTAAATCAGAACCAAAATTTTTTTTGGGTTGTAGAAATTTTGAAAAGATTTTTTGATCATGTCATTTTTTTAGTAGTGCAAAAATTTCCCACTTATTTTCGAAAATGTGATTTTTTTGTCCCTCCCCTTTATCTAGAAAATTACAAAAAAAAAATTTTTATAAATTCACTGGTGGAGGAATTTTGCTAAATCGAAACAAATTTTTTTTGGTTGTTATAATTCTAAAAGTTCATTGGAGGGGGCAAAGTAGAAATTTTCAACAAAAATTATTTTTGATCATATCAAGTGAGGTGTCATATGAAAGGTTTTCGAAAGCACAGCTTTGGACTTATTTTCGAAAGTGTGAATTTTTTATCCTTATCTACGAACATTACAAAAGGAAAAATTAAAAAAAATTCACTGGTGTAGGAATTTTGCTAAATTAAAACTAAAATTCTTTTTGGATTGTTATGAATTCAAATGTTCATTGGAGGGAGAGGAGGAGAAGTTAAAGAAGACATTTTGAAAAAAATTATTTTTGATCATGTCAAGTGGGGTGTCATATGAGAGGTGATTTTTTTGTAGTGTAAAACAATTTTTCTTTGTAATTTTCAAAAGCACAGTTTTCGACTTGTTTTCGAAAATGTGTAGTTGTTTTTGTCCCTCTACTATCTACGGGCTGAAGAAAAATTTAAAAAATTCACGAGCGTAGGAATTTTACTAAATCAAAACTAAAACTTTTTTTGGTTGTTATAATATCAAATGTTCATTGGAGGGAGTTGAATGTAGAAATTTCAAAAAAATTATTTTTAACCATGTCAAGTGGGGGAAAGGTGTTTTTTTGCAATGCAAAACAATTTTTTTTGTAATTTTCGAAAGTATCGTTTTTGATTTATTTCTAAAATTGTGTTTGTAGAAGAACTATTCTTGTAGAATAATAAATACACGGAACCCTCGACGAACGAGTTATATTCGCATTGTCCGACTTTTTAGATTTCCTCACATAATTTTATAACTTCATTAATTTTCTACAATAATCTCACAATTTAGAATTTGGCGATGTTTTTCGAACATTATAGAATTTTTTTAAAAAATCTTTATCTGTAAATATAAGGTGAAATTTCTTTAAAAAATTTCTATATAATTTTCGAAAAAAAAAATTGCCGATTTTGGTATTATTTAGAAAAATAATGAAATTATAAAAATATGGAGAAAAAACTAAAATTCAAAGCGGATATCAATTTTTACCAATATTTCGAATTTGCGGGCCATCATCAGGTGTTAATTGATGACAGATGAGACCATTCTGTAAGAACCGGAATAACATATACAAAATTTCAGTAGGAGTGGCAAGTTTTAAAATTAAAATAACCATCTATTCGAAAGACTCGACTCTTCCTAATAAGTATTACAAGTAAGTCATGTGTCAAGGTTTATTTAAAATTGATCCTAACTGATTACTGTAATATGGTAACAAACATTATGTATGTAAATTTTCAGTTCAGTAAGCAAATTATATTTTAAAACAAATTTATTAATTAAATTTTCTATTATCTCAAACAAGTGTGGTGATGGCAAATGACTTGAAAATACTTTGAATGGCATTGAATAAAAAAAACAATTTTGATTTTAAATCTCTATATGTAGGAACCTCGTTTGTTTTTTCGTGAAAATTGGCAAAATGGATGCCAATGAGTAAGATTATCATGACCGAATATTTTTTGGCTTCAAACCTGATGCATAGTATATAAAAAAAACTACGGCAAAATAAAAAATAGGTCCGGAATTAAAAGGGAATTCAAAATTTCACAGGGAATTTAAAATTCGAGAAATAGTTTCATCCCAAGCCGAAGAACATGATTTCTGTAAACACAAGCCTTCACGGTTACACCCAAACTGTAAATCTTTCAACTGAAGGCAGAAAACTCTAACATACATTCTTGGTTCAGACCAATTATTTAGATCAATTATTTAGCTTTAGCTAAATTAGCTTTAAGTTTTATCAGACAAAATCTCTTGCGTCGAATTTATTGTCGATCACTATCAGTGTGGTTTTACGTTATTTCTCGGTAAAAAAAAGGGTTTTGTGTGATGACGCCATTCAAGACTTTCGTGGAATTGTTTGTCAAAATTTAAATGAATTAATGATTGGAAGAGCTGATTGAAAAGTGATTACCAATATTTTAACCGGCGTAGCGATATATATTTAAATTTTACCAAACCACGAAACAAACGCAGTGTTACCAACAGGTTATCTACCTTAAAAATATATCTTAATAATTCTACTCGCTTACAATACGTTTATCTTAAATTAAACTAAGCAATCCAATAACCATGCTACTTTTTTATAACAAAAAAGTCATAGGTGATAATTAAGAAATTAAATCCCAAAAACAAACCATAATAAACAGGTTTAACCAATAAGCTAGTCGAGCTGGTCTCAAATAAATTTAACAAAGAATATAACTCCTTCAATCAACAATTTCTTTTCAATATTAATATGAATAAAATTTTGTTAATTTTGGTATAAACAAAATCAATCTTTTTTCTATTTTTTTGTAAATAGTGAATTTAAATTCAAAATTTTATCTAAACGATACCGATAGGTCTCACTAAAGGGTGAACAAAAATTCACGCAAGATTTGAATTTTACGCCGTTTGTGTTGACAACAAAAAAAAAAATAAAGTGTGACAGTTAGTGGTTCAAGATTAATAAAAATGAAGCAAGCATGAAAACATTTTGAACAGATTAATTAACAAATTCAATTAATCAATCTATGTCAATCATTAATCAATAGAAAGATATAGATGTGAACGATATGTCGTTCCAACAAGACTGTAACGACAGATCTATTTCGAATTTGACTCTAAAACAAAAGTAAACGTGTTCTCACAAACGGTGCCCTCTGAAATCAGATGCATCATGGTTTACAAACAGAATAGACAGTGCAGTTTTGCTTGAACAGCAAATAAATGGAATGATTTTTCGGAGCGGAGTGGAAAAATTTGTTGTTCCGAGCTTTCGCATTTTAAAGTAAATATTTGATTTATTTGAAGTAAATAAAATATGATTAAGTTTTTTTTGTGTCGGGGAGAACATTATTTTTACAACTCCAGTTGTACATCTTGCATAAACGAACAATTTCATGCAAATAAAAATTACAATAAGAGATGTCGTTAACGTAGACTATAGAGCACAGACAATTCAAAAAAATATTCAAACTATATCTGTGTGATGTGGAATGAATTTTTTGAATAATTTTATGTCATCACATAAGATTTTATTTTAAACTATTTAAAATTTAAATTTAGTTTATGAATATTCCAAATCTAATTAGAATAGAATATGAATTGAACATTTAAGCATGGATTAAGAAGAATTTGGTAAAATGATAATGAGTTTATTGATTTTTGAAGCTATATCTTGTTTTTAGATACTTAATCGTTTGTTGGGTTTACATAATTTCTTTAATACTTTGTATTAATATTTAATTTATTTTTATTGAACTTTTTGTTTTGCGGGTAAAAATTTAAAATTCAGCGATTATAGGTTTTATTTAAAATAAAACAAAATCTAAGGTTTCAAGAAGATCAAGAACTTAATTTTTCTGCGTAAAATTTTTAGCCGAAGTTCTTTGTAAAGCTTAAAAGGAGTAGATGTCATATATATTGAGTGATATAAGTATACTAAGTGAGTTGAACGTATATCGATGTGAAATAAGTTATTAATACTGATTGTGGGCGGTTGAACGAATGAACGTTCCTCAATTTACAGCAAAGTTATTAAAATAAACTTTGAAACCAATGTTTTGGATTTTGTAGGTTGCCTTATCTAAACTTGAATTACAACATTTTATAAAATAACTTAGGAACAACATTTTCAACAACCGGTTCTTCCGTGTTGAAATCATGTTCCTTTCATAATTAAATACTCTATTGTGTTGCGTACTACTTTTTAGATAATTTGTTCATAAATTAAATATAACACATGTAGAGAACAATCCGCCAGTTGGTTCAAACAAGTCAAAATATTTTATGAATTGAGGCAGCATCCATCACCTTTAAGGTAAAATCTTTGTATTTAATTTAAGGGTAACATTATTAATGAAGCTCTGATAGTCCATGAATGTGTTGTTTTTTGCACTGAAAAAAAATTGAAGTTCATGACAACCTCATCTCGAAGTTGGCAGTTTATTATTCATGCAAAGAAAAATTATTTGCAATCAATTTCACTGTGATTGAGACAACTACACGATAACATTTTCCTAACAACAGAATGAGGTTTATTTAAAATATAAAGTGTTATATTCAATATAACAGTAGTTGAATAAAGATAATAACTATTTCCCTGAAAAAAAATTTTCTTTCGCTTTATATCATGAATTTCATTTTAAAGTTTAAGTATTTGAGATTAATTGAACTATATTTTATTTTCACATAAATATTTCGTGTGATTGTCTCAACTTCATCGATTTATAATTGTAGAGTTGTTGAAGCAATTTCGTACTTTAATTCGCCATATGTGACCGCACAGTGAGGTTAAGACAATTGCATTTGGATTGGAAATAGGACATGTTTTTTTTCAGTGTGCATGCGGCATACACCATGCTGCAATAGCTCGAGTTTCATGGGGGTTCTATTAACCGACCTTATAACAAACGATACGATTTTTCAAGAGAAATCTGCCAAAAAGCGTATTACAAATCTAAGCTGGAGATGAAGTTGGGTTTAAGGTAGGCCACTGAGAATATCGTTTATTTAGGGAATGGAATATGCATCATTCTTAATGACGGTATTGATTTTATGGGAGTCTAAACACAGGCGAACTTTGCAAGGTTTGTATATCAGAAGCACTGGTGAACTCTAAGGACTGGAACTATCTTCAATGACACCCATCATTTTATCTATATAGCTGGTGATATAGGTTAGTGTTTTTGTTTGGTGGGGGGGGGACAGCGTCGCTAACAATTATGTGTTCCAACACATGCGAGTTTGACCTAAATCCATTTCAAAAAATGACGGTAGACGGTAAGACATTAGATTACCAAGTCATGTAATGATCCATTTATTCAATTAGTACTGTAAAATTGCGTCAAACGCAAACAAATGACTGATAATTGAGCAAATTATTTTGAACCTTAATAATTTTTTTATTTTAGTCAGAACATGCTATTGAAGTGAGTTTAATGAAGAGATGGTACCACGGCAAAACAACAACATAATTTAAAATAAATTAAACATACTTTTTAATCTGCAAAAAAAAATTTTTAACAAAAAGTAAAGTTCAAATATTTAAAAAACAATAAAATATTTCAATTCAAAAACAACTACAGATAATAAGATCAAAAGCCGCCAAATTTCTTTGAATCTCTTTACGTGACTATAAATTGTAACAATAAATCATTTAAACAAAAATATAACAAAATTTTGTAAAGAAACATAAATTGGAATTATGTACATACATAAATATGATTCTACTATCTTAATAATCAACCAATCCAAAATCCAGTTCAAAGAATTACAAAAATTATAATTTACTGATTTAGTTAAAAATCTTAAGCAGAAAAACCAAAATAATAATAATAACCAAATAAACGAAAAAACTTAATACAATCGAAGAATAAGAATAATGGCTAAGTTATTTATTACAATCAAAATCCCTGATTTTAGTTTCTATATATCTTTGAATTAAGATAAAGTAAAAGTACAAATACATAAATTTCTTAAGATTTTATTTCTTTAATTTTCTATTATAAAAAATAAAAACAAACATGTAGACGTGATATTTTCGCTAAGATCAAATGACAAGGTTACATAACATTGAGATTTATCTTTGGATTTGAATAAATTATAAACTGCATCATAAATATTTCACTTAAAAATTTTTTTTTAAATTTTAATATTTCTTGAAATGATTCGTTAATCAAATAGGTTAGATGCATAAGCTTGCAACAAAGTTAAAGTGAGTTTTTACACTATCTTTGTAGTTCTTAATCGCATGATTGCATCTCCAAAAACATTACCACAACCAACAGTAAAACTCTGTTCCAATGCAAAGATTGTTAAAAGGAAAACATATTAAGAGTCTTAAGTAAGCTGCATCGTATAATTATCCTGCACAGGTCAGAAATACCTTCAAGTTTATTTGAACTACTTCATTCAACATTGATGATCATGGTTTTTCATTTATCGAGAAAACCAATGACTAGCAAAAAAATTATAAAAGATTTTCGGCCAACAAAAATTCAAGACTGATCCTCTTTTCAGCCGTAATAAAACACATGTTAGTCATGATTCGACCCCGATCCGACTCTGATCCGATGGAGATAGTTTGTAGAGTTACATTCCTTATCAGAACGGGGTCAGGTTCCCTAATCCTGTCCTTTTCAGTGGTCGGTCTAAACCGGATCCGGTCCATATTTAACCCTAACATAATGCTATTCGTATACTGCAAAACAAATCACCATAAACAAACACCAAATAATTACAAGCTGATCGTTTAAAACACAATAAAGATCGAGGTTTTTAACCTCACTCTGACCAACATTAACACTGAAAACCCTTCTTGTTATCCGTGCTTGTTAACGTTGTGATGATTTGGTGTAATAACCCGACTAGCATTATGTAAGGGCTTAGATCTGGACCGGATACGGCTTTTCCTACTACTGATAGGGACCATATCAGGCACACTAAACAGGTTCTGATCAGTAATGTAACGCCTCAAACTATCCAAACCGGATCAGGCAGCCCTACTAGAAACGGACCAGGACCGGATCATTTAAAATAGGGAATTTTCTTTAACATACATTAAAAATATTAGAAAATTTACTACTACATACATTGTTTATAAAAATATTCTAACTTTATACTTTCCTATATGTATTCATAACGCAGAGAAGCGATAACTAAAGTATATGTGAAATTTTGCAAATTATGTATATCTAAAACGGATAATACTCTAGTGAATTTTAACCAAATAAAATTAATTAAAATGAAATAGGGCTGAGACCAGGACAAATAGGGCAAACCTTAATTAGAAATCAGATATGATTGTGATCTAGGTTAGGTAGGTTTTCGAAATCCGGACCGGATCAGGACAAATACGGCACGTCGTAGTAGTGAAATCAAGTATAATTTCTGATAGAGGCCGGATGCAAATGTCCTATTAGGGTTTGGATTAGCACCTTATTACACCCTCATCCGGCCCGGATCATAATAGGGCATACCTGAACAAATTGCTTGTCGGGAAGATCGGATGGTTCTTCAATCCACAACAAAACATTATCGTTTTCAAGTATTTAATAAATAATAAATAAATTATATTTTTTATTTTCATATCTTTTATGCCCGGACGCCAGCCTTCGTTTCAACGTCGATACGATCTATGAAGTGTCAGTTAAGAGCTGAATCTTATCAATTTTAAAACAACAGTAATATTTTGGACAGTGATATTTCTTCTCAGACTACCAAAAGTTTATTTTATAATGAATTGTTCTCTATTTTGGTGTAAAAAATCTTGGTTATTATTTTAATCAAATAACTAACAATTTTGTTTAATAGTTTTAGCTTTAGCAATTACTACTTGTAAGGCAATACTACTTGTAAGGCAATTACTACTTGTAAGAATTTCAATATCTAGCTTTTATATTAATTATTGCTTTGAAATTCTAATTTGAGCTGATTTCGGTTACCCTAACAATGATTATTGCTTTCCACTTGAACTTGCCTTCATGAAATTGTTTTCCTTAATTATATAGCCGTACACTAATATCATGAAACGTCTCAATCTAAATATTTTCAATAATTTATAAAAATTTCATAGATTACTATTCTCCTATTCTATTTGTTTCATAAAAACCAAAAACACATCTCTTCATTCATTTGTTTTTATTTAATGGTGCTCTCTGGCTCATTTAAGTGCAAGTAAACTGATGTTCATCACAAAAGTGACAAATGGAAATCCGTATTTAATTATATAAGTATAATTTTCTATTTGGGTTAATTTAGATAAACAATACATTCATTCTTTTTGATTTTGCAAAAAATTTCGAAACTTTACCAAAGGTTAGACTGCACTTAGGTTAAGATCTTATAAAAAGCTTCGCACATATGCGAAAAGTTTTGACGATTTGGATTGTCAACATCGAATTTCTTTAACCCTGGTAAGAAAAATCTAAGGGGCCAAGACCGCACCATAGATTTTGGGGGTTGGGCCAGGCTCAACATTTTTACACGGCCCAAGCTTGGGCCAAGCTTGGACTGATGTCCCGGGGCCAAGTCTGGCAGACCAGGCTTGGGCCAAGTCTGGCAAATAATACTTGAGCCAGGTCTACCAAACCAATTTTTTTTCCAGGCTTCCTTTAAATGTGTGGAATGAGGTTGTTTAAAGAGTAACATATTTGAAAATATAGCTAAACATAATATGGGCTGCACTCTAGGGAAACCGGTGAAAAAGTCTGTACATGTGAAAAAACTATTTGTTGATCTACTATAAATTTTATTGAATTAACAACCAATTTTATAAATTGGACAAAATTGTTGGTGAGACTTTCATAAACATTGATAAAGTAAAACTACACATAGTTGTTTGTTTGTTTGTTTTTACTTTGACATAAAACTTTGACTTAACTGACTAAAAAATGAATTGTGTAAAAAAACAAGTGTTCGAATTGATAAGAAATACGGTAGGATTAAATAAACAAATTTGTTAGTTTAACTAAGGTAATTTAATTACTTTTACCATTTTATTTAATTATTAACGATTATTTAGTCAAATTCACCATATTTTTATTATGCCTCTTCAATTTTTTATCAGTGCTCTGCATCATATTCCCCAAGGCTGGGCAATATTAAAAAAATATCGAACATATCGATATAAAAAAGTATCGATAAAGTTGATATATCGATTTATCAATGTAACCATATATATCGATATGTCGATATATCGATATATCAATTTATCAACTATCGATACTATAGTATTTTAACATTCCGATCTCGTTATTCGATACATCGATATATATCAATATATCGATTTTTTTCCCGGCACTAGTAACGTAGTCTAGCAAGTTTTTATCTCATACACCACAGAAAAAAAATACCCATTTTCACTGGTGGTGATTAGTGTTAGTAAGTTGAAGCTTTTGGCCTAAAACGTAAATATTTTCAATCTCTTCTTTATAAATATATTTCGCAATATTTTTAAGTTTAATTACAAAAAATCTCTATAAAAAAACAACTACCTCAAAATGCTTTGCTTGCCCAGAAGTCACAATTCAACATTAATCAATAATTTCACATTTATTTTATTACTGCTACATAAAGAAGATATCGAAATAAACTAAATAAATAGATATATCTCTAATTATCGATATATCGATAAGTATCGATATACCAATAAGTTTCGGTAAGTATCGATAAAGTATAATGTAAGAATCGATAAGTTATCGATATACTGATCTATCGATTTATAGATTCATCGATATATCGATTTATGCATGCATGTCATGCATATCGATTTATCGATCTATCGATACATCGATGTATCGATATATTTTTTTGTTTTTTATTAAAATAAAAAGTGTTGTGTTATAGGGTTTACAGTGTGTGTCACAACAACATATAAATCCCTTTTAAGACCTAGGTCCCACAACAACTTGCGCTCTAAGGTGTTGATGAACGCTTTTTTCAAACCTCTGCGGAGTGAAACCACCTGAGACTATGGATTCTGGCAACAAACCATTCCATTTCATTCCATTCTATTTGTATGCAGTTTAGGGATCTCGACCGTTTGACTGCTTGCACTAGCCGATTGCCGAGTGAAACTGGGGTAAGGATAAGTTTGAGGTATGATGCTGCTGATTTTATCTGAGCACTGTTGTTGACGATATTTGTAAAAAACAACGATGTCAGCAACAGTGTGACGATGTTGTGGGGAATCAAGTTTTGATGTCAAAGTTCGATCACCCACCCTTCGTATAGCCCGCTTTTGAACAGAGTCCATAGAGTCCATCCATATATCGATTTATTGATATTTTATCATTCCGATATCGTTCTTTGATAAATTTCGATACATATCGATATATCGATATTTTTTCCCGGTAGTAGTTCTGACTATTGTCTGATTATCTCGTAAACTACATATTTGATGAAGAGTGTCGCAAATATGTAGCTCAAATTTATAATTTTAAAAAATTATATTATAACATATTATATTAAAATTATTATTTTAAAAAAATTTTTTTGGTTACTATGACAGTTGTCGGCAATTTTACATCGGAAAATGATACACAAAACATGTCAATAAACAACGCTGGTTTAATTTAAACATAATACCTCAAAGAGAAAAAAGACAAGTCAGGAATAATGATTTTTAAGGGATTCCAAAAAAAAAGCAATCTCGAGGTGCACCAACCCTAAGAGGGTTAGTGGCAATGTCAACATAATCTTAATTTTTCCAAATTTCGATTATTCAAAATGATCTTAAAGAAATCCATGCATCGATTATTACGAAATGATTTAATGATATTAATACTATAACCTTAAAAAAAGTATTTCATGCATGTTGTTTTGTAGAGATTGAACTTTTGGTGACAATAAAAAATATGTCTCGCTCAAACTATAAAATAGAACTTTATTATAATATTTTTATTTTGATAAACAATATATAAACATATGTTATAACTGTTTCTTTATAAGAAGTTTAAAACGAAGTATTTTTATTAAAAACTCCAAAAATATCATATGTTTTTCGTTTTAAATCCAAAGATATAATTCCTTTACATTTTTTATTTTTAAAGCTGATCAAGAAATCAAAAGGAATTGATCGGTTTTCATTTGAACGCCAAATTTAACTACGGATACCTATTTCAAGTTCCCCTAAAATCTTGTTTCCCACCACATGATTTCAAATATCCAAACAAGATTTCTCATTAAATAACTAAGATAGTCATTACAAAAAAAAAATAATTTTTCAACGAAGTCGCCTAAAGCTCAGAATTTACTAGACTTCAGATTTAAAACAAAAGGCAAACTAATGGGAAGATCTTATAAAAATGAAAAAAATACTAGTGACATTGCATAGTGCTTAAAATAATATTTTAATGGTAGCTTGCTTCGATTCATTTTGTCTTATCATTGAGATGTACATAGACGCCCAAAGTTATTGTATTCAAACAAATTTCTAAGCGTAAAACTTTTTTCACTCCTTTCAACTTTTTGACAAATTACAAAATATTTTAAAAACAATCAAATTTTTTAAAAGAATCGTTAAATATAATTAGAATTACAATTTATTTCGTTTTATTTTTATTCAAAGTTTTTTAATGATATTAAAATCCCCATTAAAAATGTATCCGCATTAAAAACAATTATTTTTGCTGAAAAACTTATTCCAGTCATGTCTCCAAAAATTATATGTAATAACAAAGTAAAAAAAAATAATCGAAATTATTGCAACGTTCCAAGAAAATTGATTTTATTTTTAATACAAAATTTCGCATATGTTTATAGTAAAATAAATAAAAAAAAAACTTAGTTATAAAAATAATTTCCTATATTTATTTTCAACCAATTGTAAAAGTTTTAGATTTTTCTAAATATATTTTCTATATACAACAACTGCAAACAACAAAGTGTTTTTGTGTTATTTACAAAACGAGACAATTGTTGTATATCGCTAAGAAAATATTTAATGCAAAAATAATTTGCAATTAACCAGAACTAGAATGTTACCGTTTTAAATGTGTTTACACAGAATATCAATATTTATGCACTTGCGCTGTTTGTGTCTCATTTAAAACAAAACAAAAAAAAATTGGTTTAATTTTTATAAAGAAAATGTTTTTACGAACAATAAATTAGGACAGATGTTATACTGAGTAAGTATGAAATTGTCACGAAACGTGAAGTGGGTAAGGTATTAGAAATTTGTATGATTATCTAATTACATATTTTTCCTGTTCATTTGGATTTATATTGAACCGACACTCATACCATTTTATTTAGCGTATGGTTTTTTTTGTGACATATTAAAAATTAAACTTAAAAAATAGGAAGACTCTTCTATGAAATCTACCTAAAACAAAACATGGATACACATTAAATGAACTTACAATCGATTTGATTGTGCGTCTTTTAGTAAAGAAGTAAAAAATAAAATATTTGAACATTGGACAGTACATTTGAACATTAGATGTTTACATCGAGCGAGTCTATCCATGCTACTATATCGGGAGTTGCCAAATGGATGTCTGAGATGTCGCTATTGTGATGTCGAATTGGACACACAGTTGCAATGTGTTTTATGGTTTGTTGTGGAGCGCCACAGTCACACTCAGGGGACTCTGAAATGCCCCACTTGTAGAAAGAATCAGCACAATGTCCATGATTCGTTCTTATTCGGTTTAATGTAGTCCATGTATGACGTGGCAAATCGAAAGCAGGTTGGGTAGAAGTCGGGTTAGTAATAGAAAGGCCAGTTGTGTTGTAATGATGCCAGGAGGTGTTCCAGGCATCCAAGATATTAAAATTAGTTCATACCCCTCATACCACTACCAATAGTATCAAAGTCTCATTCTAATATTAAGTCATAATGGTGCAAAAAAAACCATAACCATGTTCCTTCCATATGTTATGACATCAATTTATAAAAAAACAACACAAAAAAATTATGGAAACCATAAATGTTTAGTTTCTTTGTAATCGATATGTGTTAATAATGTTTCCATACCATAAATAACAATACATAAACATTATGTGTGTTCCTCATTCCTGTTACATACTCAACTATGTACTTAATGCCGGTTAAAGTTTTAATCAATATTTCTATGACAAATATTTATCGTTGCAACGAAATTTTTTATCAGTAGTTTTATTATTCATCAATTAAATTATCACAAATTTGTTCCAAAGATTATGATAAGTTCACATCAACCTGATTAAGGTGAACAGTAACTGATAAACATGTTTTTATCGCAAATAGATAAATAGAACAAAGGAACTGTAGTGACGTAAATTTAAACATATTCCTCTAATTTTTCAAAAGCACAGTCGGAAAATCTGAATTGCATGGCAAAAATATTAAACATAAAATAAGTCGTGTTCAATTAGTGCAAGATTGTTATATATGATTGTAATTGATGATGAAAAAAACAAAAGACAGAAGATCTTTACGATAGTTAAGAATTCACTGCTGTCACTTTATTTGCAAAGAGAGGAGGAGGGAGAAACAGTTCATCCACGTGTTCACCGTGAAGAAACTTGTGACAAAACTTTAATTTCATAATGCGAACTGTCCAACACAGCATGATTCCCGTGTTTTTTTTAATTACCAACAAAAAATAGTTTCAACAGAATTAAGAATTTTGTTTTAATAATAACTCACAACGATCGATAATTCCAAACATAATAAATTAACACGAAATAAAAAAATATAACTCAAGACAAATTTCTTAGAAATAAAACTTAATTTTTCTTAAGCTAAAATTGGATTAAATTATCGAAAATATGTAAATAACCATAAACAATGTCATTGATATATAATTAAAACTTAAATTAATTTGAAATTATGTTTTTTCTACCTTTTTCTTAGGATTTATAAGCCATGTGAAGCCAACAAAAAATATTTGAAACAAAAAAAATTTTATTTATTTATCCTTGATGTTGCAGTTGTCCAATTAATTTAGTAAGAAAATATAAATATGCAAATTTATTTAATTTTTTGATAATCTTGCATTTTGTCATTTTCAGATTTCTTATATCTAATAATATCTTCTTACTTTTCGATAAAGATAAATTGGTTTCAATGGTTGAAGTCGAAATAGCAAAACTGAAAAGCCATATATATTTCACAATCATATAACTCATTCTATCCCAAGTATATTATGTGATATACTTTTCATATACTAGGAGGGGGATCGATTCTGGTCTGCAGAAATGGTGGTTGGCCTCGAAGTAATATCAAATTGATAGCAAGTGACACTTCAATCTTTGATGCTGTATAGGAAGGGGATCAGTTTTCTCGGAGAGGTGGTTATTGTAAATGATGTACCTAGTCGACCGATTTAAAAATACCTTTATCGATGGGTTCTGCAAACGCCTCACAATGGTTCAAAACCTATTAAAACACGCGCATAATTATTTTGCTCCCTTTTAAATAATTCTACGTGGATGGTTAGTATTTTTTTCGTGTATGTACTAATTCTTGAAGTGTATGACATGAAATTTTATTATTATTATTGAAAATTATGGCATTATAAGTTTGTCAAAAAAATGTTGTCACGTGTGTCAAAAGAAAGATTTTCATTTATTATTTTACCCAATTTTTTGGAAAAAAATAAAATTAATTATTTGTATGACATGAAATTTTATTATTATTATTGAGAATTATGGCATTATAAGTTTGTCAAAAAAATATTGTCAAGTGTGTCAAAGGAAAGATTTTTATTTATTATTTTACCCAATTTTTTGGAAAAAAATACAATTAGTTATTTGTATGACATGAAATTTTATTATTATTATTGAGAATTATGGCACTATAAGTTTGTCAAAAAAATGTTGTCAAGTGTGTTAAAAGACAGATTTTAATTTATTTTTTTATACAATTTTTTGGAAAAAAACAAAATTAATTATATGTATGACATGAAATTTCATTATTATTATTGAGGATTATGGCATTATAAGTTTGTCAAGTGTGTCAAAAGACAGATTTTAATTTATTTTTTTAGAAAAAAATAAAATTAGTTATTTGTATGAAATGAAATGTATAATGAACATGAAATTATTATTATTGGGAATTTTATTGCATTATTAGTTTGTCAAAAAAATATTGTCAAGTGTGTCAAAAACGTGATTTTATTTATTTTTTTAGATAATTTTTTGTAAAAAAAAATTAGCTGTTTGTTGAAGTAAACATATTTTTAGAATTTTTGGAATATTTTTACAATTTTAAAGTTTTAAATTTTTAGAATTTTGAAAAAAAAAAAAAAATAGAATAGATATCAGCCCCTACAGAATAAATAACAGTCCCTAGATATCAGCCCCTACATATTTTATTAAAAAAATTAACGATTTAAAGACGTTTTTCCAAAAAAATTGAAATTTTTCGGTTTTTTATTGGGCATTCTTTGCAATAATAATGAAATATCTCAAGAATAGGCAAAAATAGGCAGATAAATTTAAGTGCCTCGCTTAGTATAAACATCACAAGTAAAGATCCCAAAAATTTGGTCGTAAGCCAGCGTAAGCCGTTCAAGTGCTTGATGTTTGAAAATTAGTCGAACAATCATATTAAAGGAAAAACATGTCATGCTGTAAATTTAACAAATATATATACATACAAACTATATACATGAATTGGTGACTTTAAAAGGTTCTAGTAATGTGCATAAACATTATTAAAGAGTTTTTTGGGATTTTTTGTACTAAATTGTTTTAATGCGTTTTGAACCATTGGCGCCCTATGCGTTTTGAACCATTGCCGTTGTGAACGAATAGAATGAATTTTTATGTGTGATGAGATGTGTAACAAGTTTAAAACGAATCCTGTATCAGTAATTTACTCCGTTCTTTCAAAGCGAATAAGATAAAGCAGTAGAATTTTATAACGTTAATTCCATTAAATTAATTAAATTTTATTCAATTTCGATACCTAAAATGATAGACATCGAAGTTCTGCTTACTAATCACATTGTAAATTTATTCAATTTAATCATAGTAGCTTTTGCCTTTTCCATTATTCGAGAGAGGAACATGTGCATTGGTTTGAATTTATTATTTTATAATCGATCGAAAATGTTTTTGTTGATTTTTGTATAAAAAACAATCAAATTATTTATAAAATACAATCAAAAAAACAATTGTACTTTGATTGTACTGCACTCTGAAATAATTTTTTTTGATTGTATTTTATAAAAGATTTGATTGTATTTTATAAAAAAATCAAAAAAATATTTTTACTTTGATTATATAAAAAAAACAAATAAATTCAAACTAATGAGCATGTCCCTCTCTCGAATATTGAAACAGTCAAAGGTTGATATGATTAAAATTAATAGAATTTTCATTGTGAAAAAACATAATTTTTTTTTATGATTGGTTTTGGTTACTCAATTCTCATTAGTATTAAGTTTGATGTCTTTCATTGTAGGTCATTTCATTTTCAAAACATCATTACACAGGCATCAAAATTGAAAAAAAATTGTTAATTGTTCGAAATTAATGGTACACACAAAATTAAATATAATTCATTGCTTTTTTTTATTTGTTTTACTTGTTTAACAATTAATTTTACAATAATTTAATTTAAATTAATACATATTACTCTGTAGACAAGATAAAACGTTGTATTGGGTTCGTGTTTAATGAATTTTATTCTCTCGCAAATTTGTCGATTTGTAAACTCTTGCTCGAAAAATAAAATATATCATTAAACACTGACCCAATAAAATACTCATATTGTGTTCCACAGCAATCGTCCAACAGAATAAATTACCAGGTGTTTATTTCATTCTATTGAGACTAATAACACACACACTTATGGTTGTAAAAAAACACAAATAAACCTATATTTGTAGTTGCCGAAAGGATAAATTTATTTTTTCATATACTCTCACATTTAACTTTTGCTTCAAATTTAATGCTTTAAAATTTTCTGAACGGTTTGTTCAATTATCCAAGGATTTTTATTAAAATAAATAAAAAGCATGTCGAAAAAAAAAACAAATTTTCTTTTTCTGTGAATGGAATGAAAGAAAATAAAAAAATCTACTTCAAAAGCGTGAAATAAAAAAGTAAGAACGATCTTAAAAATATAAAAAAATTTTAATTTGTGAAATACTATTTAAACATTTGAAAATTGTAACTGGTAATAAGTATAAAGAAATTCGCGAACCACTAAACTTTTCCTGCGGACAACTAATAGTCCACGGACAACCGCTTGAAAGAAATCGCCTATAATCGGGTACTTGGGCGCAAGACTCAACACTACAAACTGTTGTTTGTGAAAATTCAGGTAAAGTGACACAAGTTGTTGAGGTGAGTTACGTTAGGGTTTTATTTTTAGCACAAATTTCACCATTTGTAATGCAATACACCCTCCTTTGTAACCTATAACAGACAAGAAGTATTGGTTCTCACCTTTGTCTCCGACTTCACGTCAAACAAAATACTCACCTGGGATGTGTTTGAAGAACACTCTTTTTTCTGATCATTGGTATCTGTAACTAGAATTAGACATCGGGTCGTCCAAAAAGTCTAGTTTTGGAAACAGGTGACGACTGACGTTTGTAAATTTTTGGAGTGGCAGATTCAGTGGCCAGCAGATCGACCTGTTTCTTAGGAGTAGGCTTGACAGAGTCTGTCTCAGTGAGCACTCTACTCGCAAGTTCCTCAAAAGAGACAATCAGGTTCCTCAGAAGTACTATCATCCCTTCTTTGGAAATGGGTTATAAATTATTTGTTGCATAACATAGAAGGGCTGGACTTGAAGGTGACCTCTTATGGGAGGTGATATTTCTATTGTCGTTTTCAGGCAAAAACTTGGTATTGTCATGGATTAAATGCAATGTGATTTTTCTATCCTTGGTAAACGAATCGATAGATGGGAACGGGATGCCAATCGGCATTGATTCTCTTCTCTTGGAAGCGCAAATTATCTAATTTAAACCCACAACTCTCGACGGAGTCAGTGTCACAGACAAGAGTAATTCCTTGAGTGTCATTCTGGACATCAAACTAAGCTGGAACCCAATATTAGTTTAAGAGTGAGAAAGGTTACTATAATGCTTTACTTGTGCAAAAGTGCCATTGGACTGAATGTGAAACTCGAGACTGATGTTTTTTACTGGATATACATGATCGATAGTCCGACCAACTTTTTGTATGCGATCACGGATTGGTTGCCGGTCCTAAACCAAAATATGAAAGTTCAAAGATTAGTATCATTGTAAATTAGTGGAGTTATAAGGAGAACACCTACTCTTAACGACATATTTGTCAAACGGAAAGCATACAGCACGGCAGTTAGTTTGAAGTTGACTTGTATGTGGAGTTTCAGTAATATAAGACACTCCTCAATTCTTGGTCAGCAGATAAATTCGTTCGGCAAAGACTATTTCATTCATCAAACTTTTAGAAAGGTTTAAAAAGAACCTGCAGACAGGTTTAAATATATTGTAATATTTGTTAGAGATATCGACGTATTTACGGAAAGTCAGGCTGCAATTAAGATTCAACAGTCAAATCTAACCACGTCAAAAGTAGTCAAAAACTGTCTGGCAGCTGTTAACTTTGATCAGATTAACATCCACCTCGTCTAAGTTTTATGACATTTTGGTACCACGGAACTCTAAAGGTCGACGAATTCACTCAGAAAACACTTCTTACCTTGTGTCACGAAACATGAAAAGTTCGAAAATATAAAGCTAAACTAAAAGAGCGCATACGCGTACATATATATCATAGTCAGAGGGCACCACATGTGTTATTGCAAGGCAGATCTGGGGAGCCATGGGTAGGAGCCATAACTAAGCACTGTATCAGCGAAAAACAAGCAAGCAGACTGGGTGTTTTCTGCCATACAGTAGTCATGGGACAAAACACCATAATTGCAAGTGCCATAATAAGGAGTTGGAGAAAATGGTTTTCTACTATTTTTATTATTTTATTCAAAAAAAATAAGGATAAATTGTAGCCTATCCCAAACGACACCTATCCCAAAATTACAAATTACAATTAACATTTATAAGTATTACACATTAATATTACTTTGCTAAAAACTAAACGAAGTGAAAAGGGGTGATTTATTACGAAACGAAACGGTTTTTATTTTCTCTACCTTCTCTACCCTTGTCATGGTCTGACTCAAATCAGAAAAAAATTTTAAGTCCACAAAGCTTTTATGATATGACCGATATCTGCAAGATGAATTTCAGGGACATTTTCCGCTTCTTGAAAAGCTCTATATAATTTCCGAAAGAGGTGGTGCTTTAGAAGAAAAAGTTTTTTCACGGTCCGACTTCGAATTGTCTACTTCATAATCCCAACCGGACTCGTCAACGTAGCCCTAACGTTCAAATGCTGCATATTTTTTATATATAACAAACATATGTATATAAAAGCAACCTATAAAACGTAAGTTATTTTCACTACTACAATCAAAGAAAGATTATGGCTTGTTTACCCAAATTAGTTAGAATCAAAATAAAATTGGTCAACGAAAAAATCGTTTTATCATGCTTCTAGTTAACTGATTAACGCTCGTATATGCCAACCGTACGTAAGAAACATCAACTGTTTTTCCAAACTTTATTATTGTTTCAATAAAAAACCCAGGGATCAGGTGAAGTATAGAAACTTTTTTCCAAGAGCGCATAATAAACAACTAATCGCAAACAATAAAATTAACAAATAAGCAAAAAACTTGTTTATATCAATAAAAAAACAGTAATTCTTATTAAAACTAACAAAAAATAACAAGAATTTTTATTATTAGTCACCCTGTCTCAAGGTCGTTATCACCACAATTGAAGAATTTTAAAATTAATATTGCATTCTATTCAAATTTTATTTCATATTAAAAACAAAAATACATTTTTTATTTACGTCAAAAACTACACACTACACACATACGTACATACAATATATCAAAACATGTGTAAGCCGTTATTAAAATACATTTATGTATACATAAAAAAACATTAAAATAACGAACACAAAATTAATTGAAAAAAAAAATAAACTGTCAGTTCGAACAGCCAAGTTTCTAATAATAAGTATATGATGATGATCATCAGGTTCATTGTCCAACAATTATAATTTATAAGGAGAGCACGCATTATTTGAATATTTGAAAAGACTTTAATTTTCTTTTGTTTATATTTGAAAGTAAATAAATTTAACAATAATAACCTACCACGCCACCTACATTTACGGTATTTGTTTATCATTTTTATCTTCAAAATATTTTGAGAGGATTGTTTTAAATTTACTGTTATATATTTCGGTTATCTGCAATTTACTATCTAGTTTGACTTGTGATTACAAATTATTTGATCTGAAAATACTGTTATGCAACGAATAAGAAAAAAACCGGTCCATTAATTTTAATCGCAAAAGCGGGATTTGAATGGCAAATTTCGAAATTCATTAGAAGTTTAAAAGTGACAATTCAATTTAAATATCAAACGTAATATGATAGATGATAAACTAAGTTTGAAAGCAACGTTAAAAATAGATTTCACCGTTTGTCGTTGTCGCCTAATTGTTTCTTGTGAATGTTATTTCCAAGTTCAAGTTCAAGTTTATTCGAATTAATTTTTTTTCTGATTTCATTTGAAGGGTTTCGTGTTATAACTGGAGTGTATGTCTGTTTGTTTATCTGTCCCGACTGTTTTGAAAACTATAGAGCTACCTAAAATGTTATATGTTAGGCTCAAATTGAATTAAGTTGGTTTCATTTGTAAGAAAGAGCATAGGCCCCATTAAACCGCCCTCTTTTGTTTTCCTCCTCCACTTTGTTTTCGAAATCGTTTGTCGGACGCTAACTTTTGCAAACAAAATTTGTTTAGTGGAGACACAAAATTTGAGCACGAACAAAAGTTTGCTAACATTTGTTAGTTTACCGCATGATATGGAAAACACGATGTTTTTGAATGTTTGTCCTTGTTCGGTGGACAGGTTTTTGTTTATCTAAGAATTGGATCTGAAATAAATGATTTGCTGTTATCTTAAGAGTCACTTTTTTTAGAGTTGGACACTTTTGATATTTGATGTCTTCCATTTTCCTCAAATTTTCAGAATATATATTAGTAGTACTGTGATAAGAAAAAGTGTAGTTTATCACTTCTTAAATGTGGCGCGTTCGACCTTGAATAGAGATCAAAGTTTAAGATAACGAGTAAATCGTGTAAATTATATGAACTTTTTGCTTCATAAAACCAAGAGTCACCTATGACATTTTGTTAATATGGATTTTACTTCATACTAGGTAGGTGTTAGCATAAATAATTTGGTGGTTCACCAATGGCTTTGAAGGCCTAGGTTATGGCCTTGTTATCAGACTAAATATCTACTAAACTCAATAATGACTCACAGCAAAAACTATTGGATTAATTACACAACATATAAGAGTACTTAGAAAAATTTAAAACAGTTCGGGTTAGTCTTGGCTTTAGGAGCTAAATGGTCTCAAAGTTGATAATTTTATTAAAAAAGGTCAAAGTTCAAAAAAAAATAGCTCTAGAAGCCATCAGTCAAAAAGTTTGAGACATAGCTGTAATTATACTTCATACTGTGTAATTTAAGGTCCAGGCTTAAACCCCGTGGAGGAAGTATTTGTTTTTTTAATACATGATTTTTCAAACGTCCAATATGCGCTTTACAATATGTATCGTTATGCACATTTTACATATTTTTTATGCTATTTTTGATTTTATAATGATTACAAATTAATTTTTTATTAGGGCCATAATCGATTGAGTAAATAATTACCAAACCACAATACTCTCCCTTAAGAACAACTGAATTTTTTTGTTTATTAGTGAAAAAAGAACACATATTAGATTGGACAGACAATGAAGCAAGGTTAAATTTATTTACGAGTAGGTAAGTAGGTCTGGTCTGGTCGAAAGTATAGGTTTGATCGAACGTTACAAGAATCTGATGAGATATGTGCATTTCACTGTTATACATATGGAAAGTTCTGGCGCCCACCGAAACAATGCCAACTCCCTGAATTCAAATTAAAAAAATTTCATAGAACAATGAAACCGAAGACAACTCTAAGAAATTTACAAAGAAATAAAAAGATCTAGGTCAGATTTCCCCATAGGTGGTGAACTTTGCAAAACATATTTCAGAAAAGAAGTTAACCACAGAGAGCACCAAATTTACACCAGATGAATCAAATGATACAAGTGCACCTTATTAACCTTCTTTATAAGCTTTGCTGACTCATGAACAAAAGTTAACAGCAAAAGAATGTTTGAGTAATTTGATGAAGACAATTGCACCACGATTAAGCCCCATCAAGCATTTTAAAATTTTATTTATTTTAAAATTTACTAGAACTACTAATACATCCAGAAAATTTTAGGGAAATCGAAGGTATCAACTATCATCGCCTCGTACAAAGCTAGCCAGCCCGGCCCATTGAGGTTTTATTTGTTTAAATAAACTTTATATTTGAACGGACTATTTGTTTGCATAAATTTTGTGCCTGAAATTATTGATTAAAGAAAATTTCCGATTTTCTTGAAACTTTGGTGATGTTTTGACACAGGGTGGCTCGATATTTGATGATTTTTCAAGATTGAAAATTTAATATGTTTTATCGCCTTTCAATTTATTCTATTTTCAATTTTTTCATTTCGTGCTTATTCGTTTTATTTTACCGTAAATAACATTGAAATCATGAACTGTAGATTTCAATGTTATTTACGGTAAAATAAAACGAATAAGCACGAAATGAAAAAATTGAAAATTGATTTTCTCAAAGAAATAAATTTTGCCACTTATGGCGTATTCGATTTGCATCACTTTTCTGGTGTTAGTTGCTAAAAAACTGCATGAGTGTAGAATTTTGAATAAAACTTAAAAAAAAACCTAAAACTGATCCACTTAAAACTCAGTTTAAACAAACTACAACTGGAAAAAAATATTCAATGAAACTACAATTTAGCAGTGCAGTGGTCTTTTTTCGTCTGAACTATGTTTGTAAATAAATATGTTATTTGTAAATGTTTTAAATTCAATAAATACTTAGGAAAATTACCTCTATACTATCAAAAGCCCCTATTACTTCTACGAAGTTAACAATTTTACATAAGTTCCGCTTTTCCATTTGTTGCACCAATTGCTTCCATTTCATCATCAAATGAATCTGAACTTGTTAAAAGTTCATTTACCACAAGATACTTTTGGTTTTTATTCATTGTTTGCATTTATTATATAAATACAAAATTTGCAGTTTCTCAAAAAACTCACTCTATTTGACAGTTGAAAAAAGTGCAAACTCTGTTAGTTTTGATGTACTAAACTGGTAAACCGAACTTAAAAAACTTAAAATAAGCAATAAAACTTGTAAATCGAACATGAATAACTGCACTAGTGTAGCGAAACTTATAAACCGAAATTGAAGCACTGAAAAAGTTTGCACTAGTGTGCACGAGTGGCGTAAATCGAACACGCCATTAGATTAGAACAAAATTTAATTTAAATTGAAATTTAAAATTATTGAAATAGAAGTGGACAAATTGGCAAACGGTTAAATTTCAAAACTTTTAGAACAATATTTTCTTGTTCTTCAAGAACTGGCATGAAAAGACATGGGTGTTTATATTTATTCTAGGCATTGATTGTGTAAGGGAGATCTGTTAGGACTTAAGCAAATTGCAAAAATCATATATATAATACACAAGCCACGAAAAAGCGTAGCCATAGGAAAGAAGAGAATACAAAGAGGTATAAAAAAATCAAAAACGACTAAAATAAACGAAGCAAATAAACGAAATTTTTTAAATTTCTTCCAAATTTTATTCTCATTTCAATTTCAATTTATGTTTTGCTTCGGGTAAACGTAATATTTTGGATTGTGATTTTATTTCAGGCTTAAAAAAATATTTGTAAATTTAACAATTAAATGACAGGACTTAAAGTTATCGGACTTCTAAAAATGAAATAACCTATAAATATCTAGTAAAATTTTTGTTAATAAGCTCAGAAGTTTCCACATTTTGTCGCACATTCAGAATATTTATCGAAATTATATAGGTTTAACAACAAAAATCATCTTGATCATCAATCCAGCATACCGTGTAGTCATTTCAAATATCACAAAATTTCACCGATGCACCGAGTACTCGAAAATTACCCGTTGCCCGGTTTACCCGGCCCAATTTTGAAATACCCGGTGTATACCCGGAACCAGCAATTTTTTCATTTCACACCGGGTAAAAATAAAACTAAAAAAAATCTAAAATTTATATGAATTTATAGAAATAAAACAATAAAAACAAAAATCGTAAATAAAAATCAACTGGGTTTTATTAAAATACGAACATGCGAATGGTGTTATCAACCAATCAGAAATAAGAATTTTGTGGTGGATATAAAATTCGTTTTTGTGATTGGCTGATAATAAAATTCACAGTGATGTCTATGTTCGCATGTTAAAACTACAGGATAACCACCTTTGCTGGACATTACTCTCGAAACTTTTATGATTTGTATTCCCACCCGTTGGTTTTTAGACTGCGAGAGGGCCAATGAATTTCAAAATTTTGAAACACTCTTTTAAAACAATCGTTTTGAGACAAGCATGTTCTAAAAAGGGATATTAGAAATCAAACTGTTGGGACATTTCTGAAGTTCTTGTTTATCGATTGTACTGCGCACAGGATGGAAGTGTGTTTTAAATTTTTTGCCGCATCATAGAAGTAGTATTTATAGTAGATGGAGAGTTCGAAGTTTGGTCGGTGATGGAGTGAATTTAGCTGATCAGTTGAATGTAGCTGTTCAGTTTTGTTGCATAGAGTCTAGATATGTCATTGTTGACTGATAAACACCTCCCCAAAAATTACTTCAATATTCCATACATGAGCAAATTCTCAACAGAATGTTGCTACATACGTAATCAACGATAACATTTGGTTTCGGTTGGATTGTAACTCAACAAAATTACCCTCTATTTTATTAAACGTTGTAGGTCTACATTGATAGAATTGATTAATAAATTTCTATCATTATCAACTATAATACGAGATCGAAACTTAGGACAAATGCTTGATCGTCGTGCAATGTCCTGTCATCAGTAAAAATGTGGATTCTAGTGGTTCCAAGTGGTTCCAGTAGTACTGTCTAGAAAATTCAATGCAAAACAAAATCCCTATTCACATTAATAACATTTGCACAAAAAATTATGTCTGAAAACTGAAGATTGAGAAATTCAACTTAAGTAAATAACTAATAATGAAGTTTCAATTTCGAAATTTCATCACCTCGGCGGCGTAGTGGATAGCATAGCTGCCAAACGAGACGAATAATGGCACTGATAAGGTATAAGTTCGAATCCCAACTAAAACATGTAAAGGAAAAAAATGGACTGAGAAAAATCCAACCATACCTTTGAGTTGAAAAAATTGAAATAATTTTCATAATAACTTGAGTTTGATTGCTCACAAATCCCAAATAATTGTTTACAATTTTCAAGCAACCACTTATAGCAACTTTATCTGTAGATGTCTGTTTTGCACAAACTATACATGAAATAATTTTATATTGATTGTCCTAATCTGAAATACGATTATAAGTATAAGAACTGAATCTAAAAAATTATGGTGCAAATTATGAAACTTTTTACAATCCATACAATTTTCGACCGATCTAGTTTCGTTCTAGAAACCACTAACCGTTCTAGATTATGTGTCAATAGACACAAGTGAAGACTAGTCATCTTCTTCTCGCCGATACGAGTTTGTTATTCAATACTAGTATGTCTAGAGTATAACAAAACAGTGATCTCTAGAGAAACTAATTGACTAAACCTGAATCTATTAAATATATGTTTATGTAAATTTTTTGTTTTTTTATACTTCGCTAGAGTTGTAACCTAATTTTTGGTTTATATTTACCGTTGAAATTTTTTGGTAGTTTATCTAGTCGGCTAGCCCTGATGAGAATGATAAACTTTTTTAAAGTTTAAAATTTTCTCATTGGTTCGAAACTAGATCGGTCGAAAATTGTATGGATTGCAAAAAGTTTCACAATTTGCACCATAATTTTTTAGATTCAGTTCTTATATTATTCTTGATGGGAGATTTTCCATCGGGGTGATGTTATACCACAAATAATTTACTGAATTGATTATAAATAAAATTTTAAGCAAATTACTTTGTGCGATCACTCAGTGGGTCAAAAATACGAATAAAATTATGTTTTTTTATTGTAACTTTTCATTGTTTTGTCAAACATTGATAAACATTTTTAAAACTTATAATAATTAAGACTTTTAAGCAAACTTATCTATGTAATAAAAGTTGAAACCAAATGCTGTGTGGGAGTTTGCAAGGACGAAAAAAAGCAAAATGTGCAAAATTTTTGAAGTATCTCTTTATTGTTTTTTTCTAATGGTATGCTCATGGATGATCTTTGTCACAATTATTAGTTTCTATCATAACGATAAGCTATATGTTACGGTCAATGTGAATAATCGGTTATTATTAATAATCACCGGTTATTTTTAATAATAACCAAATATATTGGTCAAAGTGATTAATTTATGTGCATTTATTATATTGACCGGTTATTATTAATAATTTCCAATGCAGTTTGGTAAATGTAATTAATTGAGAACAGTTTATTACAACTACAACTTTAACGTAATTATTATGTATCTATTCGCTGTGATTAAAATTAAGGATATTAGACTGAGGCTTAAGAAATTAGGGATCAATGAAATACGCCAATAGTTTCTGTTATTATTTTTTTTAAATAAAATGTGTTGTGTAGTAGGAATTACAATATATGCCACAAGTCACAACACATAAAAACCATTTAAGACCTAGCCCCTAAAACAATATGCGTTCTTATGTAAATATGCAAATTTTCATATTATTTTAAACTTTAATTCAAAGAATGGATATCTAAACAATAAATCCAATTGCGTAACAAAATAGGACATAGGCCAATATTTCATGTGGATGGAAGAAATAAAAACTAAATTAAAGGAGGAAAAGGCAAAGAAGTTCATCCGCTATCCTCCCTATGATATAGCATTCATTGACTAATTATAACTCTATTGCCAGTGGTATATGATATCTCACGTTAACTCATATACCAATAGCAGGCACTGAAACACACAGAGTTGTTGTGACACCACACCCGTAGATAAAAAAAAATAAACAAATCAATAAAAACTGATTCCTTCATTCATAATTTATAGGATAAATTCTTTATTTATTACTTCCAAATACATTACAAATGAATATTTAAACATTTTTAACAAATTATTCATTTTGGCAGACAGAGCTACTGTGACATTTCGAATTACAAAGTATTTTTGACTGTTTGCATTTTCATCGACTTGTGGAGCATTTACTTTTACAATTGCAATGCTGGAACCCTTGACCACCTAAGTTGGCATCATAACGAGCACATTAGACTTATTTCATTCACTGGGACTTCATTTATTGAAATAAAAGTTTTTTTGCAGACAGTAAAATCATTCCTTGTGTACAGTTGGTTTAAAATTCCATGTTTTGAACCAATTTTATATAAATTTTCGTTTTCCTTAAAAGTTATAACACATAAAATATTCCAGTTATCAGCCTTACGCCTATCTACTTCTGGTATTCTTATCCGGACCGTTTCTCCTACATTTCTCCTACGTTTTGTGAAAATTATTATTATTACGCATTCGTATGGAAATTTCAAGTTAAACATGTTAAAATCATTACATTTACCAAACCTCATTGGTAATTATTAATAATAACCGGTTAAAGTGATTAATGTGCAATTTTTATCAAATTTACCAAAACACTTGGATATTATTAATAATCACCGGTTATTATTAATAATGACCGCATTTATTACTTTAACCGTAACATATACATAAATATTGGGCATGTTGCTTTTATTCTGAACTTTTTTCAGTCGTAGAAGATGTATACAACTATTTAGCTTTTTTTGGCAGATACAACCTATTATCTTAGAAGTTTTTTGAGCCGCATAGCAACTTTCTAATTTTAAAACTGAACAAATTTTGACTGAACCCTTTATTGTCTGACAGACTTCCAAAAGAGGTTCAATTATGATATCGCTTAGACATTTTAAAATATGGCAACCGATGGCTATGTTATTCCCTAATACCATCCTCTATATACAATCAAATAAACACAGTACTATAACAGCTGGAATAACCCATATATTTTAATCCCAAGCAAATTTGTCTCTTTCTCTATTCTGCTCTAATTCAACCGATAAATTATAATTATACTTCAACAATAGGAAAACCCAAATAAATTAATGTGAATAAATTTCATAAAAAAATTCAATTTTTTTACTGTATATTATGTCAGCCATTGTCTATCTATGATGTATCATCCCAACATCAATATACACAAAGATTGCTGGCGACATTATAAAACAAAGTTTTCCTTATTTTAAAAAATACAAACATTGTAATAACATGTTCTTTATAGTGATGAAAATTTTAATTTTATTTAATAAAAAATTTATTAAAAAAATTAATGTTTTTTTTTTTAAACTACGCAACACTTTAAGTTTTCAAAGATTTTAAGACTCGCTAACCACAAAAAGGGTAAGAAAGTTTGATAAGAATATCCATATAACAAATAAGCAGCAATTATTTCAAAAACTAAAACTATTTTTCTATAATTTGTTTTTTACACAACAGGAAATTCAAATTTGGACCCAACTCTGATTAAACATATTCCATTACCAAAACTAAATTAAATAAAAATTATTTTTATGAAACAACCAACCAATGCGATTGTCACGTTTTTCAATCCACCCAAAAAAAACATTGAGTAAAAAACTTAATAATTCCCAATTACATAATACAAACACGAATTGATTTTTAAAAAATTATTACATAAGATCCACCAGACAGTTATAATAAATTTAACTTCCGATTGCACTTTACACGTTAACTGTAGAAGTGGCAAAAATAAATTCATTTGTTTGTTTCGCTTAAAATAAATAAAAAAACAAGATTGCCAAAAGCCAGACAAATCAATAAATACTTCCATTTTATGCTATTAGTTTTCTAGAAATATTTATGTCGGTGGTTGAGATACATTTTGATACAATACAAACAAAACCCGGCATAACACATTTCCACACATTTTGAACAGGGAAGTAAAAACACGTAAAACTGTCGTACAAAAATAATCAATAGCTTTGGCTCAACACAGAATAAAAAAGTTGTAAAAAGTTAACTAATTTTCCTCAATTTAAGAAAAAAAAGGAAGAAAAACTTACAATGAATAAAATCACTTTGCTGCTTATTTAATGGTGATCCAAATTATTATTTCTGTTATAGTATTTGTAGTATTTTTTATAAAATCCAAATAAATTTTATTTTAATCACAAAATATAAACTTTTTTATTTTTATTAATTTAGTATTTTATTCACTTTTTGTTATTTTATTAAAATTGATAAAATTTAATATATCACAATAAAATCAAAAACAAATTTGAATGACTCAAAAAACTAACTAGACAACAATAGAAATGAAAACACGTCATATGCCTTTGCCACGTTTATTATTATAATTTTGTAAATATTAACACAAAAATATAAAAACTATAAATATATAAAATTAAATTATTTAATTTAAAATTAAATTTAAAAAAAAAAATTTTTTTTTTACTATATTAATTGATTTTTTATTGTACAAATAATTTTTCAATTAAAACTGTAAGGCACTAGAAAAAATTTAAAAATAAAATTAATTGATTTGCACTTTAAACCCTTATTTTAATTAATTAAATATTTTTTTTTAAATTTAATATTTCAGTCAATAATTATTTTTAATATATTTATTTTAATTTTTTCTCGAAAAAAAATATATTAAAAGAATAATTATTAAATTTAGCGAATTTTTTTTTTAATAAATTTGAATTAATCAATTTTTTTTTCTACAATCCAAATCAATTTAAATAGACAAATCAATGCCTACGAATGTATTTTTTCTAATTTTTTATTCTTGACTTCGCGAAATTTAGATTACAACTAACACAAATTTTTTTTTGTATATACACAGTGTTTTTTTTTACAGAGATGATTGTATTTAATAAAAAAACATATAAAAAATAATAATAAAAAATTGTATGTATAAAAAAACGCATGCGCGCATACCACTTGAACAATTTTATAGTAAAAAAAATGAAGTTAATTATATTGGAGGAGAGACTGGAGTTTGGTTGGGAAAATATTTCCGGCTTTTGTGGTTGTATTTGTTTCAAATATCGATTATTATAAAAACATATGAAAATGTATAAAAGGAAAAACGTAAAGAACATTTTAGATTTTGTTTTTTTTTTCAATTTTTGGTGCAGTCGCTAACATTGTTATAACTTATTATAGTCAATGGAAGATAAAATAATTTGGATGCATTAGGATTTTTTTTTCTCAAAATTAATGTCTGATACTGCTGGTTTCTTAAAAATTAATCATGCGAATAAAAGTTGGATGAGGGAATTTTGAATTTATACGGAAATAGATGAATCTTGGAGAAGATTTGAAAAGTTTTAACACAAATGATGAAAATTAATGGTTTCTAGAATTAGTTTATATGTCTGGAAGAGGCCATTATTATTATTTCGGTCTGAAAGACCTAAGCATTACATTCATGAGCCAAAAGTGAAATTCTTACCCCCACTTTTTTTGACGTTTTAGGATCTACTGATTCTAAAAAAGACAACAAAAAAATGTATGTCTGTCTGCCGCCGACCGTCATTACCTACGAAATCTAAAAAAACGCTGCAGGGATTTCAAAGTTTTTTTTTCTAAAAATAGGTATACTCAAGGGACAGGTCCGAAAGGACGCTGTGTTCGATAACTGTACCGGAAGTGTGTCAAAAAAATCATTAAGTGTGTCAAAAATAGCAAATTTTCATATTTTCGGCATAAAAAACGTTCATTTGAAGTCATTACGAGTAGGAACATTGAATTTAAAGAAATATTGATGGTAGGGATTGGTATGTGAGATCAAAAACTAGATTATTGCATAAGAAGTTTGTCAAAAAATTGTTGTCACGTGTGTCAAAAGAAAGATTTTGATTTATTTTTTACCATTTTTTGGAAAAAATTACTTATTTGTATGACATGAAATATATATTTGTAACACATGCACAAAAAATATTAAATTTTGTACTAGAATAGAATAAAAGAAAAATCTACTTTACCGCACATATGACCACAAAATATTTTGTATGCCTGGCACGCACGCCGCCTGCATGTGAGATTTGTAGTTAAATCTATCCTAAATAAAATATTTTTATAGCACTAAAATATTAAAATAATAATTTAAATAGCTTACCATATAGTAAAAACAACTTAAACACAACCCAAAATCATTTGAAATGCAAGAAAAAACAATTATTTTGGGTTTTCAAAAAACCAGTTGTCAAAATTGTTTATTTTTTTTTTAATGTTAACAGTGTAGTACAATTTAGCAGCGAGCTAGTATAGTTTACACTATTACAACGAAAATGGCGCACTTTGATTATTTAAATCAGTGTTGCAAAACGTTACTCGTAACGTAACGCAAAAACGAAATAACGAAATGGAATAGCTTTATTAGTAATAATTACATTTATAACGTTTTAAAATTAAAATTCGTTACAATAACGTAAAATAACGCGTTACAATAACGTTAATAATTTATTTCGTTTTTTTGGTATATTTTTGTATAATTATATGAATATCAAAGCGCAAAAATCGATTGTATAAAATCCAACTTATCTGCTCTTTTTCAATTTCTGTGGACGCTTAAACTAAAAGTTTTAGTAGTTATGAAATTGTTTGATATTTGTAACAAAATAAATAATGAATATTTTGTAAAATTTTAAATATATTTCAAGTAATATCAAGGCTGTACTAGCTTTTTCTGCATCACAGGTGTTTTTCGTAATTTTAAGAAAGAATATTATTATGCTGGCCGATATAAGAAATAAATCTGAAGATCAATTAAAAGTTACTCTAATAATCATTAACAAACTATCAGATTTGCAATCAGATCAGATTTTCAATTTTTGATTTCGTAATAATTTTTGCAATATTTTTAGAATTTTTGGAATATTATTGGAATTTAGAAAAAGTTTAAATATTTGATTTTATTCCAATTTTCGGAATTTTGAAAAAAGCTTTTATTTTTGATTTTTTTATAATTTTTGCAATATTTTTAGAATTTTGAAAAAAAATAGAATTTTCAAATTTTATATATATTTTTAGAATTTTGAAAAAAGTTTCAATTTTTAATTTTGTAAGAATTTTTGGAATATTTTTAGAATTTTGAAAAATTTTAAATTTTTGATTTTATTATAATTTTTGGAATTTTGAAAAAAGTTCAATTTTTGATTTTGTAATAATTTTGGCAATATTTTTAGAATTTTGAAAAAAGTTTGAATTTTTGGAATATTATTGGAATTTAGAAAAAGTTTAAATATTTGATTTTATTCCAATTTTTGTAATATTTTTGGAATTTTGAAAAAAGTTTAAATATAATATTTTTTATAATTTTTGCAATATTTAATAAAATAAAAAAAATAATAAATAAAATATAGTAAATAATATAAAAAAAAATTTTTTAGAATTTTGAAAAGAGTTTCAATTTTTGATTTTGTTTTGAATTTTTAGAATATTTTTAGAATTTTAAAAAATTTAAAATTTTTGATTTTATTATAATTTTTGGAATTTTGAAAAAAGTTTCAATATTTGATTTTGTTATAATTTTTGCAATATTTTCAGAATTTTTGAAAAACATTTTAATCTTTGATTTTGTAATACTTTTTGGAATATTTTTAGAATTTTGAAAAAAGTTTGATTTTATTTAATTTTTACAAGATTTTTGGAATTTTGAAAGAAATATGAATTTGTAAAAATATTTAAAATTTTTGATTTTATTATAATTTTTGGAATTTTGAAAGAAGGTTCAATTTTTGATTTTGTAATAATTTTTGCAATATTTTTAGAGTTTTGGAAAAAGTTTGAATTTTTAAGAATTTTTGGAATATTATTGGAATTAAGAAAATGTTTAAATGGTCGTTGTGGTTGCGGTGAAAACGTCAATCATGACGTCATAATTTGCGCTCACATTAAGCTCACAACGACCCATCTGAAAAGGTGGGTTGAAGTGAGTGTTGATAAGTTTAGCACCTTTTTTAAAATTTAAAGATGGCGAAAACAAAAGTCAATTTGTATAAATCTTTTTTTACTCAAAATAATTTTCATACAAATTTGGATCTCATGAGTAAAAGTTTTTTTATTGTGCATGAACTAGGGTTTCTCAAACGGGATCCCGGGGGTAAATTTTCATCCCGTTTTCCCGGGATTTCATCCCGGGATCCCGGGTATCCCGCTAATTTTTATTAGCATATTTTTTTTATTTTTCCAAGTTATTAAAAATTTTCTCATTGGAAAATCGAGTAGTTTTCAATTCTTTTCCCCTCTGTAGTAATTAATTTCGTTCAAAATTAGGAAAATATTTTTTGACACATATGGTGTCATGATTTTTTGTATGGTTTTTTGACACATATGAACACAACAAATTAAAACTAATAAATTTTAAAATAGGTAGATTTTTCTGAGAAATCTACCTAAAACTTCCGCTTCATTTCTCTTAATTTATGTTTAATGGTTCTCTTATGAAGGCGATTAATAGAGGAACGAGACATGTTTACAATGTGATTTGCAATGTCGTCTGGATTTATTTCATTGTTACCACGAGTAACTGAGTTTGAGCCATCCAGCTTCCGAAGAAGATTCAAAGCTGCCCAACTAGAATGGGAAAAATTAATGTTTTCAAAAGTGGATTAACAGCGTTAATCCACTTTTGTTTCCTCGCGGTGTCCAGTGAGTATATTAAGTCATCAACCACGTCTGACTCACCACTACTAAGGTGCTCCTCAAATAATAAATATATCGCGCTCTCTTCTCCAACCAGGAATGTATTCTTCACCGGAAGTCTCTTGGGATGCATTTCTTTGCAGTTAAAATGATGGTTCCTACAAACCTATCGTAATTTTTAGGAATGGGTTGGATCTAGAGAATCACTGCATCCAACTCCGACCCATATTAAGCCCAGCCAGTTTTGTTAAAATTGCATCTAGCTTGAGGAGAAGGTTTACGTGTGGGATTTGGATACCTACCTCAAAAATTACTGAACGATGTTGAGAGCGTGGCAAACCTGAAAGGACAGCCCTAGATATTGCAATAGGGTTACGTTGTTCGTTTTTTGTGGAAAAACAGAGGTCGGGATTGTAATAACTTGGCCACCTAGCAGATCTAAAGGTTTTCATGTCTTTCGTATCATATTGGTCCCGTCAGTTAGTTGTATGCCATTGGGATTGTTATTTGAGTAGGACTACTGATTGTGATGGCTATTAAAGTCACCAACCTATATTGCTGGGTGGTGAAATAATGGTAGAGTATCAGCTGGCCACGCTGTATTTAGGGGCATGTTTACGTTAACAATCTTCGTGATCTATATATCAATAACAATAAGATGTATATCGTTGTCCGTCTGGTGTAAGTAAATGGGTGCAGTTCATGATTTCTGACTTAATATACGTGCCAGATCCATACGTTTGATGGTAAATAACACTAATTAGTTTATAACCAACAATTTTCCATCTAGAGGTAAGTTGATCTTCTTCTGTTGCATGCGATTCCTGCCAGAATTACAACGTTGATATCGAAATAATAACTTTAATACTCTTTCTAAACGTTCAGTTTTTGACTTGCTAATGCTTTCAATGTTCAATTGCAAAATACGGACTGAGGGTCCAATATTTTTTGTCTTATGGTGCTGAGAAGTACCGTTGTTATTGTGATTTTGCTTTGATTGTATCACAGAACATGTATCATATGACGTTAAAAACATCACAAAAGAATTGGTAATTTTAGAAGCAACTAAGCAGAGTACAAATAATTTAGATTATACAATTCACTAATGACTATCACACCGACATCAATTGAATCGAAAAGAGATTTTTCTGCGGCAGGACGTTTCGTCACCTAGTTTTTTGAAAAATTATTTAAAAATTAGTATTATGAATTTATTTTTGTTTTGTTTTTATGTATTATTTTATATTTAATTTTTGAAGTTTTTCTAATTAAAAATAATGGAAATTTAAAAATAAATAGCACATTTTTTGTGCTGTTTTAATTTTACACATTTTTCTATCACCTAATTAGAAAAATCTAGCTTTTAGCGTTTCCCGGGATTTCCCGGGATCCCGGGAATTTAACATTTTTTGTCCCGGCTTCCCGGGATTTGAATTTCTACGGGAAATGAGAAACCCTAGCATGAACCATAATTAATAAAGTTTATTGTTAAAACTTACAAATTGTAGCTTCTAATTTATTTGTTCAAACTCGCCATTTGTTTTTCTGACGTCAACGCCAAAAACGATGACATAATCCATTCCACTTGAGTTTACAATTGTAACCCTCAGAAGTAAGTGGAACGGGGCAAAAAGTGGTCGCGGGTGTGATTGTCTTGAGTGCTTAGTGTAACGCACCCATAGTTGTTGTATTAGGTCTAATCTTTTTGGTCTGTTTTGTTGGAATACAAAACTGTTCTGTTTCAGAAATAAAAAAAGTGCAAAAATGTCTCGAAAAAAGAAAAAAAATTAAAAAAGAAAATATATAAAAATCAATTGCTGCTCGTTTGTCTCGCTAAAACTCGAGAATGGATGGACCGATTTTGCTAATTTTGATTTTGATGAAGATTCTACAGATAAGCAAATTGATCGTTTGGGATGAATGTACGATGACCCACAAGATGTTACTGGAGGCACTGGATAGAACGTCAAAAGATATTTGTGACAACCAAAACATTTTTGGTGGAGCCATCAATCTGTTGTCAGGTGATATTCGTCAGACTCTTCCAATTATTCCACGATCAACTGTTGTTGACGAATTAAACGCATGCTTAAAATCATCTAATTTGTGGCGGCATGTAAAGACACTCCAATTAACAACTAAACAGTTATAAGATCATGGAAATGGCAAGGTCACAGTTGACACCTCGACCGGATTAATTACACTACTCACGAATTTTTGTCCCTTCGTCGACACAAAAGAGAAGCTTATTCAGTATGTTTTTACGGACATAGAACAACAGTTCAAAAACTATAATTGGCTGAGTGAACGAGCAATATTAGCGGCGAAAAACAAAGATGTCGATGATCTCAATGCAACCATTCATAATTTTTTTTCCTGGAGAGTTGTTTTCTTACAAATCAGTTGACACAGTTACAAACCAGGATGACAACGTCAACTATGGATGACAACGTCAACTATCCCACAGAGTTTTTAAATTCCCTGGATTTGCCTGGGCTACCACCTCACAATTTACAATTAAAAGTAAGAACAGTTGTGATTATGCTGCGTAACATTAATCAACCTCGACTGTGCAATGGAACGAGACTGGCTGTAAAAAGCTAATGAATAACGCCATCGAGGCTAAAATAATCAAGGAAAAATACAAAGGAGAAAGTGTCTTGATCCCGCGTATACCAATGATTCCAACGGATTTGCCATTCGATTTTAAGCGTCTACAATTTCCAGTCCGTCTGGCCTTTGCGATAATCATAAATAAATCGCAAGGCCAGTCGTTGAAAGTTTGCGGAATCAGCTTGGAGTTTTCCTGTTTCGCGCATGGGCAATTATAATTAATTATTATTTCCAATATCTGTTCGCGAGTCGGAAAACCATCATCTTTATATATTTACGCACCGCAAAAAAAGACAAAAAATGTAGTACATCAGAAAACCTTAACTTGATTAAGTGTATAACTGTGTTGCATTTAATGTAGATAAAAATTGTGTATGAAGTTTTGACCATATTTTTCAAAAATATATGTAGGTGATACGAAGTTCACCGGGTCATCTAGTTTTTAATAAATAGCAATTGTATATACTTTAAAATGACCCTACAGTTGTGCAACTTTTGAGAGCAGTACGTGAATTTTTAAAAATATAAAAAATCGGAACAACGTGTTATTACTTTGAAGGATAAAACAACTAAAAAAGTTTTGATTTAAATAGTTGTAGAGGTTGTTATACTCAAAAAAAATTCTATACCACCACAAAAGAATTTAAAGCACGCTAAAAGAATTATTCGAATTGAAGTTAGCCCATTTTACAAAAAATAAACACAAAAGTTGTATTGTATTGTGCTACAGCTGTGCTACACAGAAAAAATTTTATATCACTAATAGAAAAAAGTTGGCAAGCTAAAACAATTTTTCTTATTGAAGTCAGCCGCGCCGTTTTGAAAAATAAAAAACAAAGGTTTTGCTGTATTGTGCTGGAGTTGTGCCACTCAGAAAAAAAAATTAAAATATTTCATAACACTAATATCACTTTTTCGAGTAGAAGTTAGCTCACCATTTTGAATAAATTTAACACAAAGATTGTGCAGCGCCGCTGGTGATATGAAATTTGTTCTGTACTAGCAGATTCAAAAGAAATTCTATATCAGCAATAGAAAATCTTTTTACGTTATCATTTTATCTTGCAAAAATCAGTGTTTGTACTAATAATAAAAGTGACACCTGCGATCGGATAGAATAAACCAATCTTACATGCATGTGTATTAGACCGGTCGTTGAAAACTAAATTTTCCGAGACGCCTCCTAAAAAAATTCTTTGTAGTCAAAAAACCACAACGGCTTTATTTTTTTTTTTTAAATCAAAAGAACACGTGCCGCAAAATCATCGAAGTTAAATTTTTGATAAAATCGTTAATATCTCATAAAATATGCAGATGTCAAAAAAATCACATAATCATTTTAGTAGGAAATTAAATTTTCTACAAAAAAGGTTCAAGTCATTTTTTTCCTAAAACCTATATTTCTGATGATATTTTGAAATAAAACTTGAAATTCTACAACTTTGAACTTTGAAACTTTGAAATAAAACTTGAAACTCGTAAAACCAAATGATGAAAATTTCGACGAAAAAGTACTAATTTTGATTTTTTTTGTCACGATTATTTTTTTATACATTTTATTCTATAGCATAAAAAGAAAATTAGGACTTTTTCGTCATCTTTATTTTTTATGTTTTTTAAAAATTACGAAAACTTACAAGCTCATTTTCAAAATATCATGAGAACTATACGTTTTCGGGAAAAAAAAGACCTAGACTTTTTTTGTAGAGAATTAAATTTCCTACAAAAATGTTGGTGAGATTTTTTTCGACATATGCATATTTTATGAGATATTTGAAAAAATCTACGAATTTTTCAAAAAATCAACTTCGACGATTTTGCGGCACGTGTTATTTTGATTTTAAAAAAAACAATGCCGTTGTAGTTTTTTGACCACGAAGAATTTTTCTGAGGGGCGTCTCGTAAAATTTAGTTTTTAACGACCAGTCTAATGTGTATATATGTTATAAATAGAGATGGCAATTATTCGACTTTTTTACTATCCGGTTTTCGAATAGTAAATTTTCAAAAAAAACGGTTTAACCGGTTAACCGGTTAAAAAATTAAAACAAAAATTGGTTTGTAATTCACAAATAAATTTCTTTAAATAAGTGTTTTTACACCAATCATAACACTTCATTTAAAACATACCAGAACAAATATAAAATAAAGCAAATAAATATCAGTATTTGAGAGTTAAAATCTTTATCTATTTGAATTTTAAACGTAAAACTAAACTTTATTATAGTTTAATTCGATGCATTTTAGAAATAAAATTCCTTGTTATAGTATTTTGCAATTGAGTTTTTATAATTAGTAAATTAATTATATAGCTATATTTAATTTATATGCTCCGATCTGATTTTTATGATCCTAAAATTCTGAGTTTAATGAGTTAACGAGTTAAAATCACCCCTAAGACCACCCATAAAGGTGGTGCTGACGGACGAACTTTATTCAGTAAACAGTAGCGCTATAAATTTTAGTTACGGTATATTCTTGATGATGGAACGCTATTGTTTGCTCGAAGTTATAAGCTTTCGTATAATTTTATATGCGGGTTTTAATTCTTTAGAAAAACCGTACGTCACATGATCAATGAATACGTCACTAGCACTATGCTTATTCGCAACACAATTTTAGTTTTGTTGCTGCATGTTTTTTAAAGAATTCTTGCAATTTTTCAGCCGTAGTTATTTTTCATTCTCTGCATGCTATCATGAAATAATGAAATATTGGCAATGAAATCGTTTTTTAATTATTTGTGATTCGCCATTCACCTTAAATCCCGTGTTTTAATATTCAAAATGCTCTCAAAATTTCTGGGATTCATAGAGAGCTATTGGACTGGATTGAAATCCCTAATTCCTACATCACTCATAGTGATTGCAAATTACCCGATTTCAAGTTACCCGGTTACTCGATTAGTATTTTCCAAATTACCCGGATTACCCGGATAACCCGGGTAGTTATAAAAAAATTAAAAGATGAAAAACAATAAAAAAAACCTCACAGTAGTAAACTAAAAATTGATCATTTTTTAATTATAAAATAATATTTCAAAAATATTAAAGCATTTAGGGTAGCTGTACTCATCCGATTTCGTATTTTCTTTTTTAAATTCCTGCAATAGAAAAAAACCGCTCCGATAAAGTGGATCTTCACGGTCAATAACGATTGATTTAAATTTTCTATCATTTTTTCGGTTTCCTTTATTTACATACAAAATTTTCAGCTCTTTATCAACTGTAGTAACCCTGTTATCTATAGTAGATCTTGTGTAGACAGCAATACATTTTTGTAGTTGTAAATTTTCAATATTATAATTAGACGCATCATTATCAGATTTGATTTTTCATTGCTGACGTATTTCCCCATTTAGTTGAAATTATTCGTGCGCATCCAACTACGTGGCACGGAGATTTATCTGATGACATTTTCTTGAACTGGTCCCAAACTTTCGATGACACTTATTTTAATTATTAGCTTAAATCTTAAATAAAAACTTTTCATAATATATTTACCGTTTCTATTTTAAACTAAATACAAACAAATAACCAATGAAGACCCCTAATTTTTTATGACTTAATTTTAATTTTAATAAGAACTAAAATTCCATAAATTTTGTTATGTGTTCTTCGTCGTTCTTCTGTTGTTTTCGTAATCCAAACAATAATAATTAACTAGAGGGCAGTTTAATGTTTACGGATGTGGTTGGTTTAATGTTTATGGGCATATATTGCAATTTGTATGGTTAGAATAGAATCATTTGTCAACAACTAACATAAAGAATAATTCAAATTTGCAAAAAGAGAATGAGCTGAATTGTATATTTGAATTAAGACTGAATTTTGTAAATTTTATTGAGAAAAAACTGGACCTTTTGTTGTTCGGGTACCCGACCAAAATATCCGGATATTAAATACCCGAAAAATCTTCCTAAATACCCGGGTATCCGGGTACCCGGATACCAAGATTGCAAACACTAATCACTCATCAGTCTGAGCAGCCTAGAAAAACCTTTCTTTTTAAGTTCCTGAGGCTGATGTCAAAATCGAAGTTGAATCAGGCATATAAAAAAAACTCAATTGCGAAATACTATAATAAGTGGCGTTTTCGTTAATTCATTCGGAATATTCTGAATGTACTAATTTTGAAAATTTTGACAGAATTTGTTTGAAATTAGAACAATCTATTCTATCCATTCTATTCCCAATGAATTAACGAAAACGTCACTTGTTATAGTATTTCGTTGATTTAAAACCAATTTTTGTAGATTAAAATTTTATGAGCGAGTAGAAACATCTCTAATTGAATTAGTTTCTTTATGCAATTCGTGATCATGATCATGGTCGTGATCATGGTGCATGCTGAAATTTATATTTAGACCGAGATTGTTGTCCGATTCAGGTGAATTCAAATATTCCTTGTTTACAGTTTACTACTAAGTACTTTGCAGTTTACTACTACTTGTTTACAGTTTACTACTGTTAGAAAACATTTGATTAATTAAAGCAATTGTTAATGCAATTGTTGTGATTTTGTTCGAATATTCGAAATATTGATTTGAGTGTATATTTAAACGTGATTAGTGGTTTTACTACCATAAATTACATAACCTGATCTTACATAAAAATAATTGGTATTTTAAATTTTATTACTTATGAAACTATAACATAATTGATTATCCGGTTAACCGAGTTGATTACCCGGTTATTCGAATAGTTAAATTTGGTCAAAATTACCCGGTTAACCGGTTAACTGAAAACCGGTTTGCCATCCCTAGTTATAAACCATGCAATCTCTAGTTCTACGATATATAAATCAGTACAGATGTGCCTAAAGTCATAAGGCAGTACAAATGGGTAAACGGGGCTAATAACTGCTAAAAAATTATGTAAGCGCTATATAATAATTTTATTGGTGATATGAAAATTTTTTGTGAGAAGGATATCTAACACAATAAGCACATTTTTTGTTTTCATTTTTGTCAAAATGTCGTGGCTAGCTACTGTTTGAAAAATCGTGTGCCAACTTTTTTTCATAGGTAATCTATAGAAATTTATTCGAGGAGCACATCCAACACAACTGTAGCACAATACAACAAAACTTTGTTTTTTTTTCAAAATGGTGAGCTACTTCTACTCGAAAAAAATGATGTAAGCGTTATAAAATGTTTGCATTAGTCAATTGGTATGAAATTTTTTTAGTAGCACACCCAACACAACTGTGGCACAATACAGCACAACCCTTGTTTTTCATTTTTTTTTTAAAATGACGGGGCTAACTTCTGCTCGATAAAACGATAATAGCGTTATAAAATATTTCCATTAGTCATAGTGATATGAAATTTTTTGTTTTAGTAGCACAACCAGCACAACGTGATACAATGCAACACAATTTTTGTTTTATATTTTTTACAAATGGCGGATCTAACTTCAACTCGAAAAATCGTTTTAGTGTGTTTAAATTCTTTTGTTGGTGGTAAGGAATTTTCATATAGCAGCACAAACAGCACAACTATAGCACAATATCGCACGCCCTATGTTTTCTTTTTTTCCAAAGGGCGGGGCTGACTTTAACTTAAAAAATTGTTTTAGCATGTCAATATTTTTCATTGGTAATATGGAGTGATTTTTGCATCGCACACCCAGCACAAAGCAGCACAACCTTTGTTTTCTATTTTCCAAATCCTGACCAGAGCAAACAGTGTATTTCAAGATTTTCTTGAAAATCTTCAATAACCCACCACACAACGGTCTGCAAATAAGCCTCAAGAAATAAAAATGAATGAACTGTTGAAAAAACAATGGTGAGAAAATTTGTGAACGACACCAAAGCAGTTTGGCATAATGAACTCAATAATCTACATGCCAGTTCAAGAAAATAAAAAAAATGACCTTCTTTAAAAAAAATAAATAACTTTTTCTTAATTTGATATATAAAATTTTTTGATTTCTGCATATCAACTTCTGGTTTGTCACTTCCGGTTAAAAAGTTTTTTTTTCAGGTGTTTATCCCTACTGTGGTCTACAATCACTGATCGATTTTCATGAAACGTTGGTAAAAGCTTTCAACTAACATGAGAAAGGTTTTATCAGCTTTTGGAATACATTGGATAAAGGGTTGGGGGGTCCACGGTACAACAGGTGTTTTTTTCCACCATGTTTTTTATGTTTGTTGGGAGCATAAAAAATTCGTTCGTGAATGAATTTTGATGACACTTTGGAAAAAGATGCAAGTATGTATGGCTGAGCTGATTTGTTTTTGAGCGATATTGAACAAAGTGGTGGGGGGTCCCTTAACCACCAGCTTTTTAAAGCTCAATAGCATCTGTACCTGATTATCGCATCGGAGGAAACTTGGTACATCAGCATTTAGCATGGTTCACAACAGTTCTGAATGCCAACTTTCGAATTTTCACTTCCGGTAAAAATTTTCTTGCAATTTTTTTAATTCTTTTTAGTGTCTTTATGCACACTACAGCCTACAATAATGAAGTGATTATGATGAAACTTATGGAAAAGGTTTCAATTAGTCTGAGAAGATAATTATCATCTTTTGGAACACATTGATCAAAGTGGCAAGGGGTCTACCATACAACTGCTGACTTTTCACATTTTGTTTTTAAAGTTTGTTAGGAGCACACAGACTTCATTCATTAATCAATTTTAATGACACTTTGGAAAAAGATGGAGATTTAAATGACAGAGAACTGATAAGTTGTTGGACAATATTGGGATAAGTAGTGCGGCCTCCCGAACACCTGTTTATTGTGTCTCCATTTTTCAATGTTTGTTAGGAGCATAAAACATGCGTTCGTGAATGAATTTTGATGACACTTTGGAACAAGATGCAAATATGTATGGCAAGGAGCTGATTAGTTTTTGAGCGATAGTGAACAATGTGGTGTGAGGTTCTCCGAGCACTTGTTTTTTGCAAATCTCAAAAGCACCTATACCTGATAATCGAATTAGATGAAACTAGGTACATAAGCATTTAGTACGGAACACAACAGTTGTGCGTCCCAATTTCCGGTTTGTCACTGCCGTTAATATTTTTTTTACTTTTCTCGTACTACAGCATTTATGTTTGTTGGGATACTACAGTTTTCTATAATATTGATACAATTAGAACTCCGCGAAATCTGTAACAATGGTTAGTAATTAATTAAAGTTTTTTATGGATATTAGCTCACTATATATCCAGAACATTTTGTCTTCAGAGCTGTGGTAATCAGCATCGCAATATTTTTGTTTATATTAACAAATTTTGCTATTTAAATTTACAAAAAGGCGGTTACGTGCGAAATCAAGTCGCTCGTCAAAATTGCCAGAAATGTAGAAGAGTTTCGTAAAAACTATTGAAGAAAAAAAATTTTGAACTAATGTTTTATTTAATATTTTTTTTTATTCATGTTGCTGTTTTAGCTTAAAACATTTTACAAGTGATATTTCTGAAATTAAATGGACAGTTTTTCTGACTACTTAGTTTTCTATAAGCTAAATCCAACGACTTGTTGTTTTGGATAGCTATAAGGTTGTTCAGAATGTAAGTTTTTTTCTCCAACAGAAGACTTAATGGTATGTTTCACAGCAAACTTCACATTTAAACCACATAATCATTAAATATTTTGACAGCTGATATAGCAATGCTTGTTTCTGAAAAAAATTATTTTTTTCCAACAGTAGGTTTTGATTGATGAATATCGGTTTTCAACGTGCTTTGAGCCGGTTCATCTTTTTTACTCTATGATCTCTTGCATTTAGCATTGTTGTGAAGTCCAGTGTTGATGCGCTTTAAAAAACTATAGTTTTATTATACGCTTTAAATATACTATAATTTTTATATTCGTGTAAAAAAACAAAACTTTCTTTGCATAGAATAGCATCATGTACAACGCACAACAGTTAATGAAACTCTATCGATGGGGACTTTTGGTCCCTCATTTGTAATGGTAATGTTAAGGTCTGCCATAAATATTATCTCATTGCGAATTATTCCAAAATTAGGGCACTTTATATTCTATTTTGACAACTTTGCTCGGTGTTAAATTATCCCTATTTTTTGAATAATAGAATAATTATTACAAACCAATTCAGTGAAGCATCACAATATTCAAGGTAACTTTACATCCTGTTTTTGTAAGAAATTATTCAATTTCTTACAAACATCCTAGATTTGTAGAATTTATTTAGATTTTGATCCTTTAAATCTTCTCAACCTTTTAAATTGACATTTAAAATTTGTAAATGGAAAATTCTTGAAATTCAATTAAAACTTTTCTCAACAAACCCACTTATATTTCTTTTTACCTTCGTTAAATAGTATTCTTAAGGATCTTCTAATTCAACTTACCTAAAACGAAAAAAAAATGAAATTTGAATTAAAATAATGTTTTCTTATTTGTGAAATTATATATTATTCATCGTATTGTTGTTATTCGTTGAATAGATTGATTAGTGAAAACGCATTATTGCTTTAATTTTGTATTCGGAATAAAAAATGTTCTAACTTTTTTGCAGGATCGTGTGGATCGAATGCGTATATATTTTAGAGGCAGAGGAACGGAGCATTAAGTAAAAAACGTAGATTTTGAAATGCGTTCGTTGCCAGCTAGGATGCATTGATTGTGAGTATCCTATGACAGAAAGTATATGACCACTGTACAAAATAACAAAGTTTAAAATAAACAGGTGCTCGGCAGGCTCTTCACTACTTTTTTAAATATCGTCCAAAAACCAATCAATTCTTTAGTATTTAGTTCTCCATCTTTTGTTAAAGTGTCATCAAAATTGATTAACGAACGAAGTTTGTATGGTGGATCTCGAAGTTGTATGGTGGATCCTGCCACTTTGATCTATGCCTTCCAAAAGTAACTTCAGTCTGAGAGACCTAATTACTACATTCTCGAGCCAAACGTGAAAATCTTGCCCCATTTTTTTGGCATTTCTCGACGTTTTAGGACCTACTGATTCTAATAGAGCAAACCGCTTAAAAGATTTCCAAAAATTTTTTCTTTCTAAAAACAGGTATACTCAATGGGAAGAGCCGGAGGGATGATGTGTTCGATAACTATACCGGAGATTTGACAAAAAAATCGTCATATGTGTCCAAACAAGGATATTTGCATATTTTTGGCTTAAAAAACGTTCATTTTAAGTGGTTACGAGTAGGAACATTGAATTTGGAGAAATCTTAATGATCGGGATTGGTCTCACATGGACAAAAACTAGATTTTTGCATTATAAGTTTGTCAAAACAATATTTTCAAGTGTGTCCAAAGATAGATTTTTATTTTTTTTTTAACCAATTTTCTGGTAAAAAACAAAATTAATTATTTGTATGACACGAAATTTATTCGAATATGATATTGGAAACGGAAATTTTTGATTTCGTTATAATTTTTGAAATATTTTTGGAATTTTGGAAAAATCTTTTTGATTTAGCAAAAATTTCAATTTTTGATTTTGTAATAATTTTTGGAATATTTTTAGAATTTTGAAAAAAGTTTGTATTTTTGATTTTCTTAGAATTTTTGCAATATTTTAAGAATAATAGAAAAAGTTTCAATTTTTGATTTTGTTATAATTTGTGGAATATTTTTGGAATTTTGAAAAAAGTTTCAATTTTTGATTTTGAAAGAATTTTCGGAATATTTTTAGAGTTTTGAAAACGTTTTAATTTTTGATTTTATTATAATTTTTGGAATTTTGACAAAAGTTTGAATTTTTGATTTTGTAATAATTTTTGCAATTATTTTAGAATTTTTTAAAAGTTTGAATTTTTAAGAATTTTTGGAATATTATTGGGATTCAGAAAAAGTTTAAATATTTGATTTTATTCTAATTTTTGGAATATTTTTGGAATTTTGAAAAAAGTATGATTTTATTTAATTTTTAAAATACTTTCGGAATTTTGAAAGAAATATGAATTTGTGATTTTGTAATATTTTCTCGAAACGCTAAATTGAGAGGTTTTTGAGTAGTTTGCTGAGTGATTCATCTTTTCACTAAATTATGTTAATTTATGATCTGTTATAATTTTCCGGCAACGTATTGATGTTTCGTGTTAGTTTTGTAATGAATTTCTAAACAGAGATAAAAACATACGTGTACTTTAATAAAGAGTTATGTTTATATACATCGCTGCCCAAAACTAAAAACCATGTCCTCATAAAAGTTTTTTGCCAAAAACTATATCAAAATCCTTAACCCAGACCGAAGTCTTGATATCTCAGAGCTCTGAGATTTCAACCCCTCCATATTTTTCGTGTTTTGTAGTAAATTTCTAGTAGTCTGGATTTCAAATGAACAAAACACGAAAATTTTGACATAATTTATTTAAATTTTAAATTTTAGCTTATTTAATTAATTATTTAATATATATTATTTAATATTATGTACATGTCTTAGTGTCAGTTAAGTTATCGGCTACATGGTATTCGACAACCTGAAAGGTCCACCGGAATTAAATTTAGTTAAGAAATGTCGAAAAATCGGTCATTGGACCTATTCATTGAATCTCCCGTTGCAACGAATTTTGTAAGTGAAAATGAAATTAATGCCAACGACGAAGAATCCAAGATGACGAAGAACAACACAGTTTAGAAATATTGGCGCAATACTAAAAATCTGTCAAATCAATGTCGAAGGTTTGACGAAATCAAAAGGTGACTATCTATCCAGAATGACGAGACAAACGAAATGTGATATATAGCTCTTACAGGAAACACCTACAGTAAGTGATGTACAATTAGAAAACTATGGATCTATAAATAATTTCACATGTGTGGAAAAAATTCATCACCCACATTATGGAATTGCTACCTATGTTAATGAAGATCTGTTAGACTAATGTACCGTTATTTCCAAACTATCGGAAAATGATATTGCCTATATAGTAATCAAAATCCAGACAGTTACCATATTTAACACCTATATAAACCACCTTTAAAACATTGGATTTCCATACCATTATTTGAACATCCAGTTGTGTACATGGGTGATTTTAATAGCCATCACAGCACTTGGGGTTACAACGAAGATGATAGCAATGCACAATTTATTGTCGAATGGGCCACTAATAATCGCCTCCATCTCCTGTATGACTCTAAAGGAAGCCCCACTTTTCATTTGAAAAATGGAATACTGGCTCAAATCCTGATTTATGTTTTGTTTCGCTTGATAACGATAATATAGCCTTACCAGCAATAAGATCAGTTCGTCAGCAATTTCCAAGAAGCCAACATCGACCTGTATTTTTAGAAGTGGGAATTCAAATTCCAATTATAAAATCATTGCCAAAGCCAAGATGGAATTTCAAAAAAGCAAATTGGCCTGAATTTGCACTGGCTGTTGATAAAAATATTCGATGGTTTTCACCAGAACTAAACAATTTTAAGCGTTTTAATTGGTTCAGCTAAAAAATATATTCCAAGGGGATACAGAAAACTATATATTCCTGATTGGAATAATGAATGTTTTTTGTTTTTTTTTATTCAAAGTTGGGCATGTTTAGTCTTAATTATAATAAATTATTAATTAACGTCTCCGAATATCCGAAGATACCATGCCAACTAGGGATAAGAATCGAATGCTTAAATTTCTCTGAGAAATTTATGAACGCCAACTAAAATTAAACTTCCGAGGGTTAAAGTCATCAGGGAAAACCCACGAAGGTAAAGCATTCCAAAGATGAGAAATTCTGTTGAAAAAGTCACGTTGGAAGGCTATAGTTCTACACCTACTTATTTAAACCGTATAAGGATGGGCCGCTAAAGTTGCTCTGGTGTGACGCAATAGGTTTGCAAAGTTCGGTAAAATTGGTTTGATCTCTTCAGAAGCTCGTTCATCTATAATATATTTGTAAAAAATAGTCAAATCTACATTTCTTCTGTGCTGCAAAGAATCAAGATGGTTAGTAAGATTTGAGTTACCAATAAGTTTAATAGCTCTTCGCTGTACAGAATCAATGCAATTTAGACTACTCAAGTATGCTCCACTCCATACGTGAGAACAGAATTCCATGCAGGGAAGTATAAAAGATTTGTAAACTTGAATGTGAAGATTTATGGCAACTTTATCAAGAAAACGATTCGAACATCATTGGAACTCGTTTGATCAAAGCACTTAATAAGCAACGTACCGAAAAGTGGAACACTCTCGTTGAGTCAATGGATTTCACTCATTCCAGTAAAAAAGCTTGGGACCCACTTAAAAAGATTGAAGGTTCAAACCGTAAAAAGAGTGAAAATAATACAATAAGTCCTGATAGCATAGCGAGTAGAATTCATCAAAATTCAAAAGCGGGAATCCATAAGGAAAGAACTCGAAAAGTAAAAAATTTACAGCGCAAATCCCGTAAAACGATTGTTGACTCACCGTTTGGATATGCTGGGACACTTAAAGAAGTAAATATTGCCAATAAAAACCTGAAATTCGGAAAAGCCTGCGGTATTGATGATATATTTCCTGAATTTTACATGAATATCTCAACAAATATTAAAAATTAGTTAGCGATTTTTTTTACAAATTGCTTCGATCTAGGAAAGATACCGGCAATTTGGAATAAGTTAAAAGTGAGAGCAATTTTGAAACCTGGAAAGGCAAAAACCTTTTGCCAAAAGGCTAATGCTATTTAACCTATATACCCATGACCTACCTGATACCAACTCTCGAAAATTCATATATGCTGATGATCTAGCAATTGCTATACAATTGCCAAAAGGATGCTAACTTCAGATTTGCACATTCTGTCCCAATTCTATCAAGATTGAAGCAAACATGGTTAAGACTGAGGTATCGCTATTTCATATTTATCTAACTTTAATGATAATGCTACATTAAATGTAACTTTTGAAGCCCAACATGTCAAATTTAACCCAAAACCAAAATATTTGGGAGTTACACTCGATAGATCCCTAACGTTCAGAGAGCATTGTTTCAAACTTGGCGAAAAACTAAAATCTAGAAACAATATTATCCAAACACTTTCTGGTTCAAATTGGGGTGCATCAGCGCAAACAGTTAGGATATCCGCCCTATCACTGGTATACACTTCTGCAGAATATTCCGCCCCAGTCTGGTACCATAGCATACACATTCGATTTATTAATACAAAGTTAAATCATACAATGAGTATCATCTCAGAAACAATCAAATCTAGTCCACTCATTTGGCTCCCTATATTATCAAATATCGCAACCACCACATTTAAGAAGAGAACTAGCCCTAATACGAGAAATAAAAAAAATTAATGAAGACACAACTCTACACATACATAACGATCTTCTGAATAGAGGATTGAATCGTCTTCTTTCAAGATCTCCCCTGTGGTCTAAAATTGCTCGCCTGGAAGGCATTCAAGATTTTGACATAAATAAAAAATGGAGGGACATTTTTGATTTTGTGAACAAAGAACTGATACAAGACCCATCCATTGAAGTTCCTGGTCTTAATGAGCTTATGAGAAGATGGGTAACCGTTAACAGAATTGGATGTAACCACGCAGTAACTAATAGCACCCTACATAAATATAACCCTAACACTTCATCGGCATGTGATTGTGGCTCCTACAATCAAACTATAGCACACACAATTTCTGATTGTCAACTAAGAAAATTTGAAGGTGGACTGTTGGGGTTAAGTAGGCTGTCTTTGAATGCTGTTAATTGGTTGGACATTCTTGTCATTAATTTATAGTTCATTTCAAAATTTGTAAATATATCCCATACGAATAAATAAATAAATAAATAATAAATGTCTAAACAGAGATAAAAAATATTTTTAAAAAAGTGAATGAAAAAGCACAGTTTTATTATTTTTTATTTTTTTACTATAATCGCATTTCAAAAGTTATGCTTTCATCATCTGTAGTATATAAAAACTATAGTATATATACTTGTACTTTAACAATGAATTTTATGTTTGATATACATCGGCACATCGCTGCCCAAAACTAAAAACAATGTCCTAATAAAAGTTTTTTACCGAAAACTATATCAAAATCCTTAACCCAGACCGAAGTCATGATATCTCAGAGCGTGATATGAAGGGTAATTCAAACGTCGTGATTGAAATTCGAACCACTGTCCCATATACACGAAACATACCTTAACAGAAATTTTCATAGTTGTTTTCATTTTTTTTTCTTTACAAATAGTTTCTTATAGTATAGGATCCGAGTATACAACGACCTTCACCGAACTGGTTAATGGATGAAAAGTATTTTATATTAAATTAAATATGTTAATAAATATATTGCAAGTGGGTTGTCTAAAAAATTTCGGTCCAGAATATGATTAATTAAAAATTTAAAAATTAATTTTTTCTAAACATTTCACCGTTCCGGTTAATAGACAAATGACATACCAATCAAAAGTATGAAGCCTTTAGAATATGCAAACGATAGGTTGTCTATTTTTTTCCCGTCATAACTTAGGGTTGGCAGGTATAAAAAGGCAGATCGAAATTAGTAATTTGCACCGGTCTGGTTAATGAATAAACTTTATGTCAAAATAAAGATTATTTTATTACAAACACGGTGATATAGGGTTGTCTGCAAAAAACCAGTCCCGAATTAGGGTTGTCGAGTTTTAAAATGTGCAATATTCCTACGAATGAATACGTGCGACAGAGAGGTTCCAGCGAACTTTTTGTCTGTGAAAATAAAAAGGATAGCAATAGACTCGTAAATGCTGCGCATTATTTTGGAACAGCTTGCCACAACATTCAGAATTTAATTGAAAACTATTAACCAGTTTAATGCACAGAAACATTGTCTTTCGTATCGTTCTTTATACATTCAAATAACATCTAGAATTATTATTTACAGTTAACGTATATTGTATAATTTAGTATGTATAACTTATTTACATTTTAAATATGAATTAAATAAATTTGGAATACAAGAAAAAATTTTAGTTTCATTTTTATCGCAATGGATAACTAATTGCAGCAAATAATTTGTGTTTAATACAGGTATTTATTTGTTTATTTCTATCTTTCATAATTTCAAATTATAGATTCTCTTTAAAGGTAAATATTAAATAATTTATATGAATAAAAAAATATAATCAGTTTTATTTTAAGAAAATATTTAGGTAATATTTAATATTTTACTTAAATACATATTTAATAAATATTTATTTTATTATATTAATTATTATTTCGTTTAGTATTATAAAAAAGAAAATTTCGCATACAATTTGAATGTAAAAATCTTGTTTAATGTTTAGTCAGGCTGAAATTGATGACTTTTAAAAAATCTGGCCACTTGGTCATGAGCAGCATACTCGTCATTTTAATGCAAATAGAAATCAATGTCAACCTTAATAAAAAATGAGACTAGTTAAATCCAAAATTAAGTTCAGGAAAATTTATTTAACTTACTAGTTTAAATTAATTCACATAAGTTAAAACAGTCTAATCTCTTAGAAAATCTGCAACTCTATCGCTTAGAAATTCAATGTAGATCAGCTAATTTCTTCTTCCATTGAAAGTTTCATGCCACTTCATTTCTTCATCTCTTGTAGCAAAATGTACTATTTCACAAATGTATTGGCACGCGAAAATAGCGATTATTAAAAAAAAATGTTTTGGCACGCCAATAAAATTTAGTTGCGAACCCTGGATATACCAATATTGATTAAATTTAACATAAATCAAAAATAAGCCATAATTTATGAATCTACCTTGAATCACTTTGAAATTTTAGAAGTTGAGTTAAAAAAATTTGATTGTAATTTTCTCAAAATAAAACTGTATTAGAAATAATTTTTCAAGAAATTGTTGTTCTAGAAATGATTGTAAATTATTTGAGTAAAAATGAGAATAAAAGTTACACAAAATCATCAATTTATTGAAATTCTATTTTGAAGCGTATAGCTATTAAATTGATTGTAAAAATTCTTTAAATAATTGTTGATGATTTAAATTGAGAATTTCGTAATTAAATGAAATTGAATAAGTTAATCTTAATCTTTAAATTGGACTTATTGATAAAACTAACAAAACTTCTCTCGGTTTAAACCAGTTATTCTATAATCTAGAAGATCAGCTTCGAATTTTCATCAACTAAGAGTTTCTGTATTTGAGAAAATCTTTTATTTAATATTAGAATATTATTTCTCTCAGTGACGCACCTGTATTAAACACAAATTATTTGCTGCAATTAGTTATCCATTGCGATAAAAATGAAACTAAAATTTTTTCTTGTATTCCAAATTTATTTAATTCATATTTAAAATGTAAATAAGTTATACATACTAAATTATGCAATATACGTTAACTGTAAATAATAATTCTAGATGTTATTTGAATGTATAAAGAACGATACGAAAGACAATGTTTCTGTGCATTAAACTGGTTAATAGTTTTCAATTAAATTCTGAATGTTGTGGCAAGCTGTTCCAAAATAATGCGCAGCATTTACGAGTCTATTGCTATCCTTTTTATTTTCACAGACAAAAAGTTCGCTGGAACCTCTCTGTCGCACGTATTCATTCGTAGGAATATTGCACATTTTAAAACTCGACAACCCTAATTCAGGACTGATTTTTTGCAAACAACCCTATATCACCGTGTTTGTAATAAAATAATCTTTATTTTGACATAAAGTTTATTCATTAACCAGACCGGTGCAAATTACTAATTTCGATCTGCCTTTTTATACCTGCCAACCCTAAGTTATGACGGGAAAAAAATAGACAACCTATCGTTTGCATATTCTAAAGGCTTCATACTTTTGATTGGTATGTCATTTGTCTATTAACCGGAACGGTGAAATGTTTAGAAAAAATTAATTTTTAAATTTTTAATTAATCATATTCTGGACCGAAATTTTTTAGACAACCCACTTGCAATATATTTATTAACATATTTAATTTAATATAAAATACTTTTCATCCATTAACCAGTTCGGTGAAGGTCGTTCTATATTCGGATCTTAGACTATTATACTCAATCCATAGTCGTCGTCTACTATAGATTCCGTTAAAAAAAAATTATTATCCTAAAGGGGTTGCATAATTCCCTGATCTATAGATTTACTACCTGTTCATACGTCTCGAATTTGCATTAGCGGAGACTTTCATAATTATTTTTGTTTTTACCAAATTTTCTTAAACTCAAACCGTAATTGCTACCTACAATAATTTCCGTAAAACAACGATTGTCCGAAAACAGTTGTGTAATATTTACTAATGTAATTTCCTTTATTCAATTTGTGATCGTTAGTTGCCGTAGAATTAGCATAGAACAGTTGTATAATGTCATCGATTCATAGTTCCGCTATGTTCATGTATAAATCTTACAATCAATATTCTGCTATAAATTGGTTGTAGTCTCCTATTTTAATGCCCGTTGATTGTAATAATTCCTTAGTGGATACACTAACAAATATAATTTCCTAAATACGTTTCGTAATAGATGTCTCTGTTTATGGTTTCCTTCCAGCTATAGTACCATAGTGAAGACACTTTTGGTACACATATTTATCGAACGAGATTCTCCAATAAACAGACTTATTTTTGTTTATTAATTTGAGATGTAAAAATAGTTGCTACTATTTGCGTATAAATATGCCTATCCACGTAAAGAGGGTCTCTTAGTCGCTAATTTCATTATATTGAGATATCTGTCAGATTGAGATGATTGTTTTTTTTAGATGATCATATGTTCGTGCAGTGAGTTCTCGATCATGGAAGGACAAAAAAACCATGAAACATATATTTGTGAGTTTCAATATATTTAGAGAGGCTTTTTTCGCTACATGTAAGTGTTTAAAGACATCTTAATGTCTCGTGATTAGAACTTTTAGTATTCATTGGTTCAAAAAATGGCTCGCTAAATAGTGGAATTCGAAACAAAAATATAAAGCGTCGAGCTTTTTCGTACAGCGGACATTTTAAATAAAAATACTAAAACAAAAGTATTACATGTGCCTATAATGGGTAAAAAGTTCGGAACTTGCAGAATTAGGTTAAATAATTCAGACCGTTCTAAATAATCACTCAAGATTCAGGCGAATTGTGTCGTTTTTTATTAATAAATTGTTAAACTGTAGTTTAGTGACTAGTTCATTTACGATAAAAATAAAAAAAAGATTATTACCAGTACCTAAAATTAGTAAAATATTCGGAACTTGCATAAATTAGATTAAATAATACATTTCGTTCTAAATAATCGTTCACTATTTAGGTAAATTGTGTTGCCTTGTGTTAATAAATTATTAAACTTTAGTGAATAGCCCAAATATATCCGAAATAAAAATTGTTAATTGTATTTAGAGAATAGACAAAAGGTGTGCCGTAATGTTATATAAAATACAAAAATAGGGTTAAATCTGGCAATACTAGTCGTCCAAATATTTAGTTGATAATTAGAATAACTTGTATCGTGTCGTCGCAATAAATTTAAATTATTAGCTTTGGTATGTGGCATAGTTTAATTAAACAAAAAAAAAGAATACTAAGTGTAACTGTTTATTAGTCCAAACATTGTGACGTTGTGTTAACGATTAATTACATTCAATTTAGTCAATTTTATAAACCAATTAAATTTATTAATACGGATAAATAAAAACAAAGGAAACAAAAGAATTTTTTTATTTTGTTTGTGCATGACAAGACCCTCCAATGCTGTTGAATCATTCCTCGAAATGATGTTAAACCTAAATTGAAAGAAAAAGACGTATGTAGCGATCATAACAGCTAGGAACTAACGACCCTGGTTTCTATCTACTAAGTTGTTAAATCATTTGAAGTAACCGGTAGTAAAAGTGAAGATCGGGATATTCTACGCATCAGTAGACGGTGTATATTTACGTGATCAACAATCGTTTTATTGTGTGGGCACAAATAAATCCAGTCATTGAATGGAACTGATGGAATAAAGGATCAGGGAGGAACTAGGAGTGGGATTTGCATAAACCATGGGGTGAGTTACCTTTTTTACTTTTACATATATAGGTGTGAATCTGCGTGAGTGCGTGAATGGGTGGAGGTGTAGATTAGACTTTACTTGCTGATACAGATTTTATTATGATAATTTTACAACGATAATTTAACCAACAAAACAGCATGACCAACATATTACCATTTGTGTAGGTAATGTTATTTAAGAGAGAGCAGTATATTATTTACTGTGTAGGTAATGCCATCGAGAGAGCGGTATATCATTTACTTTATTATGGTTGGGTTCTCCTTAGATCTTAATACAATAATAACTCTTCCCTATTGTGATGATTACATTATAAATGAGCAGGGAGATGTATAATACCCACTTTACTATTTATTACATTGACGTTAGATAAGCAATACCTATCTAAATAATTTCATTTCAAATTTACGCTTCGAATTGAACTGGTTGTTATATTGCGCGGTTGTGATTGTTACCATAAATTAGATAATCATATACTAAAATGACCCTTTCACTTTAAGATCTTCCAGTTATTATATATGAGAAGCTCGGCTAATGTTTAACATTACGCTTACATGCAAAACTTTGTATGGGGACTCACCTAATATTGTAGTCTTCGATAAAATACTATTGAAAGTAGAGCAATGGGATTGCAGTGATAACTCCGAAACATCTAAACTAAAGCAATTATTAAAACGCGACCTGTATTTTGGTTCAATTCATTTTTCTTTTTTTAATTAAATTCGAACCCAAAATAAAATAAAAATAAAAGAATGAAATTTTATGAATCAATTTTATGCATGAAAATTTATGAACTTTAGTTCGTTTCTTGTTCTTACCAATAATTTGTTATTTCCACGATATTCATCCGCTAAATATTATCTGAGTAAGTGGAGAGTTCCTGGTGCGTTTGGGTATGAAAGACGACTGTATGTGTATATGTATGCGTACGTGTATGGGGCATGGATGACGGTGCGTATGTATGTAGGTATATGAGTGCGCATGCAAGCGTGAGTGTATGGAGATATGGATAGTGTTTATGTGTGTGTGTATGGACGTGTGGGAGTGTGTGAGTTTGTGGGTATATGGGACGTGAGAACATGTGAATGAGTACTGTGAATGGTAGGGGTTGGACGAGGTGATCGTGGTTCTTTCTAATATGGGGGTCGCCAGAGTCTGTTTAGTTCACTTGTATTTCTCTCTTACCTCCGTTATTATCTCATGTTACGCGTACATTACAGTTATTTGTGCTGGGGTAGCACGTGTTCTTCTCTCGATCCCAAGGGCTGCCGCTAGCCTGGGGCAAAAAAATAATCTCGCTAGGTACGCGACCTGCTATGCCACTTCGGTGTTCCATACCGAAGCAGCACTTCATTACAAGCTTGAGTTGTCAGCCGCTTCATATTTGATCATTATCTTCTCACACTAATTAAATACTTTTTCATAAGTATCATCATAATCACTTCATTGTTGTAGGTTGTATTGTGAATAAGGACACTGAAAAAATGGCAACAAAATTTAATCCGAAGTGTAAAAGAAAGTTGGGGTGCAGAACTGTTGTGAACCGCACTAAATGCTTATGTACCAAGTTTCAACGAATTCGATTTTAAAATTCTAAGCCTAAACCTAACATTTACCCCAGAGCATTTATAAGCTCTGTTCCCACCACTTTGAAAGCTCTCCTTAAGTTCTTTTGTGCCAAATGAATGTTTCATGTCATATTGATCACAAATAAAGTTGTATTGTCTTCACACGTTGATACGCTCAATCTTAGTCATGGATTATTCGTTGATAATGGTACACTATTGCCTGCTTAAAAAATCCTTCATATAACTCTATATGTATTCTTCAATTATTGAGGAAGATTCTTCAATTATTCATATCAAGAAATGTTCTACTCGCTGGATCATTGGCCTTCCAATTTTAGTTTTGCTCCATACACGCGATCGGAGAAAAGCGACCTAATGCAGAGATAGAAACTGTTAATAATAATTAATCAAGATGGTATCGATAATCAAACAACTGTGACTAAATGATTCTTGAAGGTTGGTACGAAAACTGGTTCGAATATAGCACGGATAATATAGATAAAGTAAAACGATAATTCTAAATAGAAAAAGTTAACGTAGAATCACGGCAAAATGTATCAAGTCATGTCGTCGTGTGATATCTTTCTTACACTTCCTGCGGATTATGAAACTTGTAAATTTGTCGTTTTCCACACTGTGGACATTGTGGTTGCACAAAATGGCTACGTGAATGAATATAGTGGATACTAAAATTTAAAGAATATAAATGGATAAGAATCAAACAACTAAAATTGAAAACTTCTTGAAAAAGTAAGCAATGGTGTTTTATATTGAAGATTACGGAGACCAGAAAACAGTTTGGCTGACAGGATGACTTCACATTCGATTATTTAAAAGAGACTGTGAAAAATATGAAGCTTGACTGGGGTAAATCCACTATTTTTCTCTCAATTTCAACAAAGTTTCGACAAAATAATTAACAAAAGGATAGTTAAGTGCAACATTGGTTTGAATGTGGATTTATCATATAAGCAGTATAACGGCGGACTGTGTCTTGCCACCAAAAACGAAGTCTTTTAACTAACAACCACTTTCCAGACAGCCCTATGTTCTGCGTTTAAAACTTTCACGTCAGGTTTCTCTTTATTTTAAGTTATAGAAAAAAATTTAAGGAACAAGAACGTTCCATTGCGTCAGTATCCTAAAGTGCGCCATTTTCGAGTAATATCGCTTACAAGGAAGCAAAAAACATTTCCAGATGAATTTGTTGAATAACTCCAGTCCCCAGGTTCCGGGCGAGTGGACTCCGCAGGTCCATTATGTGAGTACCCTCCCCCAGAGATTAAAAAAATTACGACCTGTAACCGACAACAATACGTAAGTCATATCTTTTTCCGTTATTTTATGGGCCTATGAACCAAGTTTATTAATTTATTAATATTAAATCAATAAAATAGTTTTAACATCGTAGCTTTCCATCATTTTCCATACAAACTGTTAATAATAAGTTCAGAATTTTCTTTTCAACATGATAACAGAAACAACTACCCTTATTTGAACTATTAGAACTTTATACCACAAAGTTTACAAATAAAACAAAGATCCAATAATACAAGAGTACAACACTGAAACAAACACAAAAAAGCCACAACACACCATAAATACCTATTAGCGTTATAGCAAAACATTATGTCCATGAAAATGAACACAACTATTAGATTTAAACTATAATGACAACATCAAATTACAAACAAAAGACTAATAACAAAAACAATGACAAACTAAGTAAACTTTCAAACAAAATCTATTATTTTCAACAAAAAAATTCATTTCAAAACTTCTAAACATGAGAAAACGACAAGATTGCAAATTTATACTATGTATACGGATTGAAGAAGCTCGTGTTATTTTATTCCATAAAAATCTATAAAATAAAAATCTATTCTTTCAACGCTAATCTCCCCTAATAAGATTTTTTTCATGTATTTTGCTTTCTATGTGCAGCAAGTTCATACAATAAGAAAAACGTTTTTCTGGTTTGTTTTTGTCTTACCCAACTTTACAATAACAAAATCAGCGTAGTTAGTATATAAGAAATGAAATAAATGGAAATAAAATTTTATAAGAAACTTAAAACGGTTATGGTTAAGCAAATGGCGTGAATGGAATTTTATCCATTTCATATTATATTTTTTAAGTAAAACAATAAAAAAAATTCTAAATATTTCAAATTAATAATAAAAGAAAAACTATGAAGAGCATTTGCTCATTTTTCTAAAATTTATTATCGCTACGATAGTACTGTGATGGTTGTTAAAAGCATGTCTTAATGTTGCTTTTTTTTTTTAAAAGAAACTTTAAAGCTTGTTTATGAGAGTCGTGTGTCAAACGTTTTATTTTAATTTTTTAATCGTATAAATAGTGAAATGCACTTTTATATTGCAATATATTTTATGAGAGTAACAATGTTTCTTTGGAATCATTAGTAAGCATACAGGGAACTTTTGAAGAACAATAAAATAAAAGATTTTTGTAGAAGGAACTTTATTTTAAATTATACATTTTTTTGTTGATTTTAATTTTTTTATTTATTAAAAGCTTGAAAATTTGAAATCAAGTTATGACAATTTTGCACTTTCGCGTCAAGCTGTGTTTTACCTCTTTCAAAGTTCGAAGAGAAAGATTTGTGATTATTTATACGATTTTTTTAATTTTGCTATATAAAATTATCACTTACAATTTTTAACGTTACTGACATGATAGTAGAAATAAACATGTTTTTTTATAGAAACTAAAATTTAATACAGCAATAATATTATAAATAAATATATTCACAAATTAATTTATAAAATGTATTGTTGTGCTTTTAAATTGAAATCTATAAAGGTTTCGGAAGAAGAGAAATGACAGAGCGGTATCAGGTAAAATGTAGTATATTAATGATTGGAATCCCCATAACTATCTCAATGCTCAGACAAAAATTGCTTGTAAATCTCGATATCTCCTGAGCACTGGAAAAAATCTATTAAAATTGTTATGTTAATAAACAGGATTTATTGCTGTAGTTTCGTTTGCTCAATGAACAATTTCGTTGGTTCAATGAACAATTTATTAATATTACGAATGTTGCGTAATATCAACATAGTATTTATTTAGTCAACGAAAAGGAGTTTATGAATAGCTGTATTAATACAACAGATAATTTGATTAGATTTTGTTATATGTATTTGTTCAGTGAAGACACATTTCATTTTACACTACTAACGCCTATTACAACGGCAGTTTGTTTTCAACTTACTTAGAATTGTTTATTCTACACTGCAGTATATATATTAATATTAAGCTCATAAAAAATCCAGTTTGTTCTTAAGCTTTCCACTGTTTATTTTTTATTTTGCTTAAAAATTCATAATATTTTTCTGTAATGTTTAATTAGTATAAATTTGTTAATTCAATATTTGTACAACAAAGTTTTCTTTCTTAAAAATCTGAAATTTTCTATTTCTTTGATTTTTAAAAGGTTAATTTAAGGTGAAATTTAGAAGAATGTTGAAGAATGGTTCGCCGTTCCAGGTTGTTGGTGTTAACATTTTAAAGCTTTTCTTTCAAATTATGGATTCACAGCATATATTTATGAAAATTCACGCATTATTGTAAGTTTGACCTTTTACATTAAATACCCGTGACCCGGTTTATCTCATAACAATAAGTCAAACATGCAAACTTTCGATTGTGCAGCGCAAATTTTTTTAACACTCCGAATCTGTCTCGGCTTCAAATATAACTATACCTTGATCATTATGCAAATTTCTGGATTTTGTTTTTAAGTTTTAACTGTTAATATTCAAAACATTTTATCTCAGTCGGAATGCATACAAATCTTGTAAGGGGTCCTTTAAGGTTGGAGTTAAAGATTTTTCGGTTTTCCGAAGATTCGAAAAAGAGATATTGGCGATATACCAACAAAAATAAGGACATCGCTCACATTCTTTCAGTAAATTCAAACAAACAGCAAAAGCCTGAGATTACTGGATGAGATTCACGATGATAAACTCATTTGGCTCTCACGACAAAAATAAGATACCATGACAGTTCGTAGAAAAGCGATTTGCAGAAAAAAAATTAACAAAAAAATAATTGGCAGATACGATTTATATTGAAAAAATTATAGTATTTCCTATGAAATCACGAGACTTTCTAGAAAATACAATTATTTTTTCTGTTAACTATTTCCTAGGACTCTTCAGTTTTTTTTTCTAAATTTTAAATCTTAATTTTACAATATTGAAACATTTAAATAATTACATTGTGAGGTACTGTAGGCAAAAATGTTTGAAGACAATTCCTCTTGTGATGTGTTGGTCGTGAACGACTGATGTTAATTGAACAGAACATTTGAACAGTGAACAATAACCGATCATTCAGTTAGTAATACAAATATCGTGCACCAACACTAATGTATGATGCATTAATAAAAATTCAACTTGCATCTCATACAGTTAATAATTTTAAAAAAAAAGAAAGCAGCCTTGAGGACTGCCGACAGAAGTGAAAACTTAAAACTGTGAAATAGTTGTGTTTTTATAGTTTAAATACAACAAAATTTTAGTTACTTTATCTCACTTCCACACTGTTATTAACTGAGAAAAACATCAAATTCAATAAAAAAGAAAAACGAAAAATATGGATCAAGAGAACGAGAGCAAAATTATTTATAATATATATTATCATTGATTTCAACAATACTAAGGTTAATCGTACTATCAATTGCGTTTTCTTTATAAAAAAGTATAAAGAAAAACACAGAAATCAAATATGACAAACACATTTTTTTAGTTTAATTAAAAATACAACAAAATCTTTACTTACTATACTACACTTACACACACCACTAAAACCGAAAAAAAATAAAATTCAATAACCAAAAAAAATATTGCAACGTTGATGCATAGGCTAACTTCACCACAGCTCTGGAAACAAAATGTTCTGGATATATAGTGAGCTAATATCCATAAAAATAATTAATTAATGGCTAACCAATGTTATGGATTTCGCTTGGTTCTAATTATATCAATATTATAGAAAGCGGCCGTATCCAAACAAACATAAATTCTGTAGTACGAGAAAAAGTAAAAAAAATTTTAACGCCAGTGACAAACCGGAAGTTGGGATGCAGAACTGTTGTGAATCAAACTAAATGCTTATGTACCAAGCTTCATCTAATTTGATTATCAGGTATAGGTGCTATTGAGATTAAAAAAACAGGTGCTCGGCGGAGCCCACATCACTTTGTTCACTATCGCTCAAAAACTAATCAGTTCCTTGCCACACATATTTGCATCTTTTTCCAAAGGTTCATCAAAATTCATTCACGAAATGGTGACACAATAAACATTTGTTCGGGAGGCCCCAACCACTTATCCCAATATTGTCCAAAATCGAATCAGTTCTTTGTCATTTAAGTCTCCATCTTTTTTCAAAGTGTCATTAAAATTGAATGAATAAAGTCTGTATGCTCCCAACAAACTTTAAAATTAAAGTGTGAAAAGTCAGCAATTGTATGGTCTACCCCCGCCACTTTGATCAATGTATCACAAAAGGTGATAATTATCTTCTCACACTAATTGAAACTTGTTTCATTAGTTTCATCATAATCACTTCAATATTGTAGGCTGTAGTGTGCATAAAGACACTGAAAAAAAAATCCAAAAAATGTTTACCGGAAGTGAAAAACCGGAAGTTGACATGCAGAACTGTTGTGAACCGACTAAATCTTTATGTACTGAGTTTCATCCAATTCGATTATCAGGTACAGATGTCATTGAGCTTTCAAAAAAAACAGGTGCTCGGGGGACCCCACACCACTTTCTTCACTATCGTTAAAAAACTAATCAGTTCCTTGCCATACATATTTGCATCTTTTTCCAAAGTGTCATCAAAATTCATTCACAAACGAATGTTGCATGCTCCCAACAAACATAAAAAATATGGTGGAAAAAAACACCTGCTGTATGGTGGACCCCCCAACCCTTTCCCCCCAATGTACTCCAAAAGCTGATGAATTCTTTTTCATATTACTTGAAAGTTTTTACCAATGTTTCATTAAAATCGATCGATAATTGTAGGAAACAGTGAGAACAAACACCTGAAAAAATAAACTTGTTAACCGGCAGTGACAAACCGGAAGTTGATATGCATAAATATTGGAAACAGTATTAAAACCTTATATACCAAGTTTTAAAAAAAACATAATCCGGGATTAGAAGTTATTGAAGATTTAAACTTAGAGGTGTTCGGGAGACCTCCCGCCATTTTATCCAAATTTGCAATGAATCCAGATCGTCCATTTTCAAGTGAACCTGGATCATTTGCCAAAGTTTCATCAAGATCCTATGCAGGAATGTCACCCAACCACAAATCCACCCACACACAGACGTACACCAAAATTTTATTGGGTATTTAGATAGAGGAAGGTCCAAAACAAAAGAAAAACAATATTTGGGGTATGTAAGATTGTTTTTGCATAGATCGATAGATTGCATTTCTTTACACAATTTAAAATTGTGGTGAAGTAAAAGCAAATTATAAATTAAGAAAATGAGAATAAGAAATAAGTAAATAACAAATGATTGCAATTTATCTCTCTCATTGTCATTGTCACGAGTCATTGTCCCGCTAAATAAATAGTGTGACAATGACTCGAACATATAAATTTCACACAACGCGCCTAAAGAAGTTTTCACTTCAAAAAAGGTACAACAATCACCAACAGCAAATAAACAAATATGAAAAAAGAAAACAACAACAAAAAGTATAAAAAACAGAATAGCCACAAAAGATTTCTTTGTAAAACTGAATAAAATATTGAGATGTAAAAATCTCCAGAACGCATTTTAAATTTCACTTCGTATTAACGTCACACTGCTAATAGACAATAGCAATAACCTTAAAAAACTACACTTTTGATCAATTTGAATACCGTAAATTGTCTGCAGCCTTAAACTGTGATTAAATCAATCTTTTGTGATGAAGATGTCAACTCATATTGAAAGATAAACATACTCAAAAAAGAGGTTTTATTTTCCTTATTTTATTTCACGAGAATGAAATTATGGAAAATAATGATGGGAACACCAATATTTTATTATTTTTAGCACTGCCTGCCAAAAACTTATTAACTTTCTTGTTAATATGGAAATGATAATAATTTGAACGAAAAAGACAGTAGCAATAACTTTAAAAAACTGCATTATCGATCATTATTTTGAAATTGGTAAAAAGAAGTTTTTATGATTTTTATGAATTCATGAATAAAAACAAGAATTTTAATGGTACATATTTTGATTTAAAAATCAAAAAAAAAAACAATTAAAAAATGTACCACTCCAGGAATTGAACTGTCGACATATAGAAGCTCAGTCGACCGCGATATCCATATTGCAATTTGAAATCCATTCAAAACGGATCATCGTTCGGCTGATGTTACTAATTCCTACTTCTTAGTCTCAGATCACTATCGCAACATTTTTTGTTTTTGCATGAATAGGAGTGGAGACTAACTGTATTATTTGTCGTATTCTAGCCTTTCCTTCCTAACGTGTTTATTTCGACAAAGCCTATATAAAAGACGCTGTGCATTCAATTTCTCTCACATTTACAACAAAATTTCCCCAAAACTATTCCAGAAATCCTTAAATACCTGCATTGACATAAATAAATATCTCATAAACCAAATTTTCTTAAAAAGCAAAAAAACAATAAGATTAATTTTAAATTTGCAGTAATAAATTTATTATGCAACCAATTCTGACTGTTATACCATGTACATATTTTATGTGAATTTTTGTACGAGCTGATGACATTCAGTTTGTAATTAGTTTGTAAGATAAATTAAGAATTAAAGTTTTTCTTTAACTCAATTCAAATATTATAAATATGGAGGATCTCAAGCTTTGAGATATCAAGACTTCGGTTTTGGTTAAGGATTTTGATATAGTTTTCGGCAAAAAAACTTTTATGGGAACATTGTTTTTAGTTTTGGTCAGCGATGTTAATCAAACATAAAACTCTTTGTTAACACATGTATTTTACTTCGGTATGAAAGACCTAAGTGTTACATTCATGAGCTAAAAGTGAAATTATAACCCCCACTTTTTAAGCATTTCTCGACGTTTTAGGACCTACTGATTCTAAAAAAAAATGTCGGCCGTCACAACCTACGCGATCTAGAAAACCGCTGGACGGAGTTCAAAAATGTTTTTTCTTCTAAAAATAGGTTTACTCAAAAGGAAGAGCCGAAAGGACGATGTGTTCGATAGCTGTACTGGAAGTGTGTCAAAAAAATCGTCAAGTGTGTCAAAACAAGGAAATTTGCATATTTTTTGCTTAAAAAACGTTCATTTTGAGTGATTACGAGTAGGAACATTGAATTTAAAGAATTCTTGATGGTCGGGATTGGTATGTGAGATCAAAATCTAGATTATTGCATTATAAGTTTGTCAAAAAAATGTTGTCAAGTGTGTCAAAAGAAAGATTTTTATTTATTTTTTTACCCATTTTTTTTAGAAAAAAATTAAATTTATTACTTGGATGACATGAAATTTTAATTATTATTATAGAGAATTATGGCATTATAAGTTTGTCAAAAAAATAATGTCAAGTATGTCAAAAAAATAATGTCTAGTGTGTCTAAAAATGATTTCATTTATTTTTTTAGCCAATTTTTGGGAAAAAAAAAATTCAACTGTTTTTATGACACATGGAAATTTTTGAATTTGTTATAGTTTTTGAAATATTTTTGGAATTTTGAAAAGTTTGTATTTTTGATTTTGTAATAATTTTTGCAATATTTTTAGAATTTTGGAATAAGATTCAATTTTTGATTTTGTTATAATTTTTACAATATTTTTAAATTTTTGATTTTATTATAATTTTTGGAATTTTGAAAAAACTTTCAATTTTTGATATTGTTATAATTTTTGCAATATTTTTAGAATTTTTGAAAAATGTTTGAATTTTTGATTTTTGGAATATTATTAGAATTTAGAAAAAGTTAAAATATTTGATTTTATTCTAATTTTTGGAATATTTTTGGAATTTTGAAAAAGTTTCAATTTTTACTTCGGTCTAAAAGACCTAATATTACATTCATGAGCTAAAAATGAAATTCTTACCCCCAATTTTTTTGGCATTTCTCGACGTTTTAGGACCTACTAATTCTAGAAAAGCAAAAAAAAAATGTATGTCTGTCGGCCGGCCGTCCGTCCAGCCGTCACAACCGACGAAATCGAGAAAACGGCTGACGGGATTTGAAAAACTTTGCATTCTAAAAATAAGAACACTCAATGGTAAAAGCCGAAAGGACGATGTGTTCGATAACTGTACCGGAAGTGTGTCAAACAAATGTCAAGTGTGTCAAAACAAGGAAATATGCATATTTTTTGCTTAAAAAACGTTCATTTTAAGTGATTACGAGTAGGAACAAAGAATGTGGAGAAATCCGTATAGTCGGGATTGGTATGTGAGATCAAAAACTAGATTATTGCATTAAAAGTTTGTCAACAAAAGTTTGTCAACAAAATGTTGTCAAGTGTGTCAAAAGGAAGATTTTTATTTATTTTTTTACCCAATTTTTTGGAAAAAAATAAAATTATTTATTTGTTTGAAATGAAATTTTATTATTATTATTGAGAATTATGGAATTATAAGTTTGTCAAAAAATGTTGTCAAGTGTGTCAAAAGAAAGATTTTTATTTAGTTTTTTACCCAATTTTTTGGAAAAAAATAAATAATTATTTGTTTGAAATGAAATTTTATTAATATTATAGAGAATTATGGCATTATAAGTTTGTCAAAAAAATGTTGTCAAGTGTGTCAAAAGAAAGATTTTTATTTAGTTTTTTACCCAATTTTTGGAAAAAAAATAAAATTAATTATTTGTTTGAAATGAAATTTTATTATTATTATTGAGAATTATGGCATTGTAAGTTTGTCAAAAAAAATAATGTCAAGTGTATCAAAAAATGGTTTCATTTATTTTTTTAGCCAATTTGTTGGAAAAAAAATGTAGCTTTTTTTATGGCTTAAATGTAATTGAAAATGAAATTGGACATGGAAATTTTTGAATTTGTTATAGTTTTTGAAATATTTTTGGAATTTTGAAAAAAAGTTTGAATTTTTAATTTTATAATAATTTTTGGAATTTTTTTGGAATTTTGAAAAAATTTTGATTTTATTTAATTTTTAAAATATTTTTGGAAGAAATATGAATTTTGTAAGATTTTCTCGAAACGCTTAATGGAGAGGTTTTTGAGCAGTTTGCTGAGTGTATCATCTTTTCACTAAATTATGTTAATTTATGATCTGTTATAATTTTCCGGCAACGTATTGATGTTTCGTGTTAGTTTTGTAATAAATTTCTAAACTGAGATAAAAACATACTTGTACTTTAACAAAGAGTTATGTTTGATGTACATCGCTGCGCAAACTAAAAACCATGTCCTCACCTCATAAAATTTTTTTGCCGAAAACTATATCAAAATTCTTAACACAGACCGAAGACTTGATATCTCAGAGCTGTGACATTTTAGCCCCTCCATATTTTGTAATTAGTTTGTAAGATAAATTAAGAATTAAACTTTTTCTTTAGCTCAATTCAAATATTATAAACTTCTTTTTTTATTCATTTATCTTACTATATTGTTGTGTTCTTTTCCATGAATATTAATGTTTTACATATTACAAACGACATAAAACAAATTGAATTAATTTAATTTATTTTATGAAGTGTATATACAAGTTGCATTATTTCTTGATGAGTAATTTTCTATTTCCCATTCATAATTTATTTTCAATACATTAATAAAAAAAATAGATTTTCTTCAATGAATTATTCTTTTTTCTTCAAATTCTTAGGTCATCAACATATGTCCGCTATGCATTGAATTAAATTCAATAACAGTTACTTGAATTTATTATTATTTTCTACAGTAACTTTATTACTATTTTTATTTTATTTTATGTTAAATGTTATTATTGCTTCTATTTAAAATAATATAATTTCTATTGTAATTGTGAGTTGTTTGAACGATAATGATGGTTAAAGAAAAAATTACAAACATTGATTTTTAGAAGTAAATGCAATGTCGTATGTAAATTTGTTTTCATGTGTTGTATGCTGGATGGCATTTTTGACTTGTTATAATTGTGACAAAATACTGTATAGCTTTTAAAACAATAAGCAGTTCATAGATGATATTATAGATGGAACATAATCTTTGAAATATATTTGATATAATGTAAAATAATATATTGGAGGAAATTTAAAGAAAAACAACGAGATCAGGAACAGTGTGTGTTGTAAGGAATCAAGATTTGAAGTCTTATTTGAATCACCTGGGACGGTCAATTAACTACAAAAACTGTAATTACACATTCCTTCAGTAGAGGGCTTTATATATGAAAGAAAAAGCTAAACCTTTTTTTGTATTTAACGATAATAGATCTTGTGTTATGTGCATTTTTAAAAAATGTTATTACGTTAAAGAATAATTTTTCAAATAAAATTATAATACAAAACAAATTATTTATATGAATCAATAAAAAATGTTATTATAATTAAAAATACCGTTTAAACTGTAATTATAATACAAAAAAAAAAATGTGTACTGGATAAAGTTATATTATCAATTATTGAAAATAATTATTGAAATTATTTGTATAAAGAGGAAACAAAAACCGTTTATAATAAGACCGGGCGGGAATTGAACGATCACTTGGGGAAAAAATACAAATATGTTTTGAAATATTTAGCTTGTATAATTGGATCAATATTCGAGACTTACATAGGGCAAAACCGGTGATCTCAGTACGTGATCAACACGTAATTATAATCGCTAGATATCAAACAACGTCCTAATATCCAGATATCACGTATTTACGGAAACTAGGAATCGCCCAGTGGCCGAAATTCGGCCATTGTAAATAAAAATTGTCAATAGACCTCCTAACCAAATAGCTACAACACTTTATTTCAGAGTTTAATTAATTAATATAGATTGATTTTGAATTGTGAACCAAATACCTTGAAAAAAAAAAAACAAAATAACCCAACAAAAAACACAATTATCACTTTTTTGCCATTTTTTCTGAAAAAATCGTCAAAACTCAAAAAAAAGTATTTTTCGGCACATCTACTACTCAATACCTATCCTGCGATATACATATTACCACACTTTTGATGGAGCAAATATTTTAAAATTGTACCACAAAAATTATGCTTGCGTATTTATATATAGATTTGAAATATTAAATTAAATATTATTTTTTCTATAGCAACTGTTAAAACGTGCTATTATCAACTAAATTTAGAGGAAAAAGTTGCACTTTACCATCAAGGGTAAAGTAGTACTTTAACAGCAAGGGCAAATAAAGTATTTTTTATTCGCCTACATATTAAAGTGTTACTTTATTACTGTGATTTGCGGCTTTAAAGTTACTTTAAAATCACTTTTCAACTATTTATTTTGTTGTCATAGCTACGTCCAAAAAAGTAAAAAGCATTTGTATTTGTTTAAATTCTATGATAAATAAAAATTTTTATCAAAGCAACCCTTAAATTCAAAATTTCATTATCCAATTAAAATAGTTGTTATCATTTGTTATCAAAGGAAGTTTACTAGATTTCTGAACTTTAAATTAAGCTTCCCATATCAACCATACAAAGATAGATTAAAACGATATAATATATTATCATTGGAACAAAGACGTACTATTGCTGATCAAACAACCCTTTATAAAATTCTTAACCATAGTATTGAATCAGATTTGGCTAGTCTAATTCGTTTGAATACCACGCCTTGTTATAATACTAGGCATTCGTACACTCTGTATTATAATACTTTTCTAACTAATCTAAGAGTTCATTCACCGTTAATTAGATTACAGTACAGCCACAACATTAAATTTAATCAAATCAATTTGTTTTGCTCTAACTTGGTCCAGTTTAAAAGAAGCCTTTTACAAATTGTTAAATTAAATTAAATTAATTTTATTTTCATATATATATTTTAAATTCTAATATTATTCATTTTATCTTGTGTTAAACATTCTTGGTTTATTACATTAACATTATCTTTTTATAAACTAAATTTAAACTTTTTATTGTAATTTTTTATATTATTTTTTAAATACTGTCTTTAATTTGTATTACTTTTAAATTTAAGCTTTTTACTGTAATTTTTTATATAATTTTTTAATATTGTCTTTAAATTGTATTACTTCTATACTAGCATGTTATTGGAAATATTATAAATAAATAAATAAATAAATAAATAGCTACACAATAATTTGGAAAGAATAATAAATATTTTGTCAAAGGTTACTTGTTCCACATATTTTTATTTTAAAATTTATAATTTCAATTTAGAATAAACCAATTTTCTTAAAATCTTTTGCTTGCGGCGAATAAAAAATAGTATATGATGCACGGACGTAAGCTATTTTGGACTTAATATGGGTGCAAATCTCGGCTAGCGCCTCGATTTGCAAACTCCACATCCGTCCAAAATCTTTAGCTTTACGTCCTAGCATCATAATGTACTATTGATATAAGTATTTTGCTGAACAAAAAAATTGATTTGTTTGTTTATTTATAAAATTCAAAAAGTTATCAAAGCCATGAGCCAATACTCATTTTTTCGTGAAACTGTTTTTTCCTGATACTTTTAAAATATATTTATCATAGATTTTTCTTCATGTTTTGGTCTTTTTTATCAATTAATGCTATAGAAAAAAATGTTGTATTCCACACGACGATAAAATTTCATTATCTTTTTGATGCTTATTAGAGTCTCGGCTGACGCCTCGACGCTAAAATCGCTCTCGAAGATAAAGTGCAATTTTATCGTCTTGTACAATAAATAACTATTTTTCTTTTTTAATTGGGAAGGTGAGTATGGGCCATGAGTGAATTGATTGAGAAATGGATCTCCGAACAAAATTTCTCACATTTTACTACTTTTTCGTCCACATGATACGGAGGTCAAGCGAAAATTGGTAGATAAATTATTAAAAACCGTTAACAAATATTATAACGACATCAACACAAATTTTTCACTGTAAATTAATGTTTTTTGCATAAAGCCTAGTATGGCTATATCTAAAGCGTAGTGAAAATTTATCTCTTCTCGAAATTATCCAAAAGAATTTTCGGTTAAAATTTTTATGTAGACATAAAAAACATATGAATAGTATTTTGACTGTCTGTTTCAGGGGTGGGGAACTTGCGGCCTTTTGAGATTTTCTTTGCGGCCTTATTACATATTCTGAATTTTATACAAAATTCAAACCAATTTTTTTCGTTGCATTGTTTTTGGTAAAATTGTTTATTATTTTTTATATATTTAATCCTTTATTTTTCGAAAATATTTTGTCTAGTTTTGTAGTCGACTTTTTTCGTGATTTCGGTTTAAAATAGCGAAGTAACAATAAGCCATTAATTCTACGTTTATATAGCCGAAAGTTTAATAGAATATAGTACGTTTTCGTACAAGAGATGAAAACACTTCTTTTTCGTGAGTGAGAACTTGTTAGCGAGTAGCAGCAAACGGCTGTAAAATTTATCTTTACCGCCCGATGGGAGAAGGCTAAAGTCTTACTTTTTTGACATATAATCAAAGCGGATATAACGTAACGCCATATTTTTACTTCTTTTTTTTTTACGGCGACAGTAAAGTAACTTTCATATTTTTGCGACGGCAGCAAAAGTAACATATAACATGAGATTATGAATTTGATAAAAAGAAGTAACCTTTGACCAAAATATTTTACGCGAACTTTCTTGTCGACTTCTTTCTTGCTTTGGAATTACTTACTGTTGCGAATAAACTTTTTCATATTTAACCTAAATTAAGGTCAACACGACTCAGATAGCTGATATTCATTTAGAAGACCAACTCAAGGTACGTGTTACTAAGCTGGAACCCAATATAAAGTTTTTTTAACAAGTTTCTAACACAAAAGTCCCATTTAATTGGTTATGTAGGCCTTTATATGTTTTACATCATTTTATTTTATTTTATGAACTGTTTATGTTTTTTAATTAAATATCGAATTAATAAAACAAATTGGTTTTGTGAAATTATTATTTATATTCTTAATTTTTATTTTTGGGCTCCCAAAAAAATAGCAATATTTTTAAGTAAATATTTGTTTGTCACAACAACAGATATATACCTTTTAAGAGCTAGGTCCTACAACAACATGCGCTCTACGGTATTGATGAACGCTTTTTTTTAAACTTTGGGGATTGCACCGAGACTATTGATACGGGCAAAGCAGTCCAATTGTACTGCATTCTGTCACTATATGACAGTGAGTGATCTCGACAGTTTGAGGCACAATGGATTTGATTTCATCCGAACACTGCTGGTGAGGATATTTATAAAAAATAACGAGATCAGAAACAGTGTGACCATGTTGTAGGGATTTAATGTTAAATTATAACAATTAGTTTAGCACGCTTTTGAACAGGGTGCAAAAGAGCCATTATAGTAACAGATGCAAGCCCCTCAAATTTGATAACAATACTCGGCATATTGTGGCCTGTTTATGATTTGCCAAATTATAATTGGCCTTTAATGGTGAAAAGGTTCCCCATCCCTGATTTCTTTGATAACTTAATTCTAAGGAAAAAAATTTGGTTTTGACCATTTTTTACATTAAAAGTAACTCAATATTAGAGTGTTAAAAATATTTTGTTTCTTCTACTTAACTTTTAAAATAATAAGCCCGTAAAAAAATTTGGAAAATATTGCATGAAATGTGCATTAGTTGTGCATGTTACGAAATTCCCGTGCACAAAATTGTGCATAATACATGTCATGCATACGATTTGATGTCGTAAAACGCCTTTGCACATATATGTACACTAGACTGGTCGTTAAAAACTAAATTTTGCGAGACGCCCCCTAGAAAAATTCTTTGTGGTCAAAAAACCACAACGGCATTATTTTTTTTTTTTTTAGGTCAAAAGAACACGTGCCGCAAAATCATCGAAGTTTATTTTTTGACAAAATTGTTAATATCTCATAAAATATGCAGATGTCAAAAAAAATCATTTAACCTTTTTTGTAGGAAATTTAATTCTCTACAAAAAAGTTCCAAGTCATTTTTTTCGTAAAACTTATATTTCTGATGATATTTTGAAACAAAACTTGAAATTCTTCGAAACTCGTAAAATTAAATGATGAAAATTTCGACGAAAAAGTACTAATTTTAATTTTTTTTGTCACGATTATTTTTTTATACATTTCATTCTATAGCATAAGAAGAAAATTGGGACTTTTTCGTCATCTTTATTTTTTATGTTTTTTAAAAATTACGAAAACTTACAAGTTCATTTTCAAAATATCATGAGAACTATACGTTTTCGGGAAAAAATGACTTGGACCTTTTTTGTAGAAAATTAAATTTCCTACAAAAATGGTTATGAGATTTTTTTTGACATCTGCATATTTTATGAGATATTGGAAAAAATCTACGAATTTTTCAAAAAATCAACTTCAACGATTTTGCGGCACGTGTTCTTTTGATTTAAACAAAAAAAAAATAATGCCGTTGTGGTTTTTTGACAACAAAGAATTTTTCTAGGGGTGTCTCGGAAAATTTAGTTTTTAACGACCAGTCTAATGTACACACATATTCAAAAAAAAACGAAGCGAAACGAAATTTATGTAATAATAATAAATAAAAAAAATATAGAATGAGAGAATAAAAAAGCTGAAAAAGTTTGTTTACATTTTCTAAAATGACCCGCTTCATTTAACTTTTTGTGACATAATAATTTCGTAATATTAAATTGATGAATATAAATTTATTTACATCTGGAATTATGTGCGAAAGAAATTTTTTAGTGAAGGTTATCAAAACAAGCACCAAAATGAAACAGACACTTTGAATAATTAATTTTATTGATTTAACAAAATTTTTAAATTTTTGTTGTAATGAAGCTATTACTCAAACTTCGTAATTTGAAGTCGCCCTATTTTCTCACACGCATTAATTTATATTAGCATAAACTCTCGAAATTAATTTTTCCCTATTCAAACACAATTTTTTTTTCATCCCGTTCATAATTGCCTTTCGCACAATTTTTTTCCATTTTGGTATCAAATAGTTGAGCAATTTTTTTACTGGGTACAATAATTAACGATAAAAAAAAATTCCCAAGAAACAAGCTTATCGTTTTGTTATTGTTGGCAAACGGCCGTTAATATACTATAAATAGATGCCGCGAGAGGGCTTCTCCCGTTTAGTCGAATTTTTTTTCCTATTGGATTCATTGTGGTTTTTTATTTTAACGTTTCACGAGGCGACATGATATAAATTGGTTAATAGTTCGATGCATGTTAACAACTCAACAATGGAGTCATAATTTTTATTTTTGTGTGTTTTTGCCGTTAAGAATATTGATAAGCTGAGTGTTATTTATTTGTCCGTATCTATAAAACAAGTTTGTTAACCAAAATTAGCCGCTTGTTCGGTTCGCCCAGGAATTCGGGTTGGGACAATAGAGAACAAAACTAAATGATGTGGCACAGGAATTATACTCGAGGAATTGAGTTAAGTATCAAAACCTTTTTATGCTTATTGGTTCTGTGACCATAGTGATATTTTTTTTTGAGAGAACATTAAAATTCTAGTAACTTTGATTTGGCATTATAACCTAACAAATTAATCAAAGATTTTTTTTGAATTTCCAATGTACTTAGCTACAGTGATACAATATAACAAAAATAGTAAAATTCTAGTAAACTAAATCGTATAAATATAATCTAAATAATAGTAGAAACATAATTAACGTCTAATAAACTTCGATATAGTTATATATTCTAAATAAATAATAGAAAAATAATTGGATTTCGAATAATCGCAAACGTAGTATTATAATCCAAATAAATCGTAGAACAATAATCAAATTCTAGTAAGTTTCAATTTAGTTATATATTTTAAATACCTAGTAGAAATATATTTAGATTTCAAGTAAGCCGGAACGTAATAACCTAATCTAACTAAATAATCGGAAAAGGAGTAAATCTTATTAAACTTAAATGTAGTAGTGTAAATTAGTCAAATAGTTAAAGTAAAATAAACGAAACATTATAAACTGAGTTGTATTTTGTAAAAGTTACTGTGTGATTTTAAGTATTAAATCATATATATGTTTAGTGAACAAATGGCCAGCTAGCAATATTTTCTTTTATGCTCGTGGAGGAAATTAGTCTCTGCATTTTGAAACATCGTAATCAAAATATAGTTCAAGAGAAACCCACCCAATGTTTTGGGATGGTACGTGAAAAGTTACCTCTGTGAATTTTGGATTGGTGAGAGTCAAGAACGTGCTGGTGTACTACTGTTGCTTGGAGTAATTATGTATATACAACCCAAATAATCATCATAATTTTTGTGTGCTGTGAATCCATAAAAAACAATCAATCCGGATAATTCCTAAGGGAGACACTTAACGACATACTGGAAGAAGCGAGTTCTTGCTTTGTTTCGGCAATACACATGATCCAACTATAACTTTTCTTATTACCACTATTTGGGTCGAAGCATCACCCAAATCAACGATCATCTATACCACGCTCGTCGAGTTAATAGCCACCGACACGTTTATTATACAGCTATCTTGATGTTTGGGAATTTACCGACCATGTTATTATAACGACGAAAATACCATTGAGGAAAATGGATTGCTGAAGGGATGACCTGGAGTGGGATCTGGACTAACTATGGGGTGAGTCATTTAAATATTTTTTTTATATGTACCTTTTATATGGTTATGAGTATGAATGTGTATGGCTGTATGTATGCGTGCAAGGGGGTATATTTATGGGCGAATGTCTGTTCGTCGGCGTGAGACTGCGGGTGCGAGGACGTATGCATGTGTGGATGGGAAAGGATATGCTGATACCAATTTTAGTGCCTTAATACTAGGGATGAGCATCGATGGTCGATGTTTGATAAACATCGATGGTAGGGGCCCGATGTTCGATGTATTTACCATCGATGTTACAGTGTCGATGTTTTTCACCATCGATGGTTATGTGTCGATGTTTTATCGGTGTTTTTTTTTTCGAACTTGATAGTATTGGGTGCGTTCACCCGACGTAAGCAGCTAACTTCAAGCTCTCAACAGTTGAGAGTTAGCAGTTGTCAAATTTGTGAAGCATTGTGGATTTACAGCGTTTTTATTTGACGTTTAATACTTGTAGCACAACCTTATAATAATAAATAAATTTAAATATTTTAAACAGCTTAAAAAGATCTTGCCAATTGCTCTTTTTAGGTGCTCCTGCAGAAAAAATCCAACAAGATCCTCTGTCTTTCTGGGGGGATTTAAAACCAACCTACCCAAATTTATCGGGAGTTGTAATTGAATATCTGGCTGTTGTAGGAACTTCCGTTCCCTCTGAAAGATTATTTTCTAAAGCTGGCCAGATAATATCGAAAACAAGAAATCGTTTAGAGGGGAAGTTGGCTTCTAAAATTTTATTTTTAAATTCTGTGCCAGAGAAAATGTGAGAATAAAAAATACTGTTTTTTTTGTGTAAAATAACTAAACTTGTTTTAAAGTGTTAGAGGTAAAAGAAAAATACTTATGTTAACCTTAATATTTGTTTGTGTGGTTTTTTACTTTTTGGGGAATGAATACTCAAAAACATCGATGTTTTGAGGTCGATGTTTCACGACCATCGATGTTGGGCTCCCGATGTTTATTCGATGGTAAACATCGATGTTTTTGTCTCGATGCTCATCCCTACTTAATACTGCGACGAGAACTGTTACCAACAAGACCATCGAACTACCATTTTGTTTGTATATCACACACCTTAAATCACCAAGAAAGTGGTATAGCATTTACTTTGCTGTATGTATTGATGAAATTTTCATATGGTTTAGATCAAATTATAAATTAAAATTGAAAGGTAAGCAACTAATTTAAAATTTATTTCATGGATTTGTTGGTTAAAAGTAATATAAGGCTAAATAATTTTCTTTGCAAACCCACCCAACTAATGTAACTGCGTAAACATTCTTCATAGAAAAAATACGAAGCCGCTACAAATATATACGGGTATATGTTTTTTTCTCTATGGTGACTAATTCAAATTAAATAAAAACTAACTAGCGCAACTGAAAGGTGAAGTATAAGTGTATGAGGGTGTGGATGATGGCGAGTGTGTATGAAAGCGTGAGTGCGTGGGATGAAGTGGATGAAGTGCGTGAGCGAGTGATTGTGTTAAAATTATGGGGTTGGATGTAGTGATCGCGGTTCTTTTCACGTAAGGGGTTCGCCAGAGTTTATCTCTTTCACTTGTCTTCTCATTTTATCCGTTCTCATCATTCGATACGCATACTTTTGGTTATTTGGGCTGGAGCTGCAGGATTTCTTTCTCGTCCCCACAGATTGTAGCTTGTTTGGGGCTCTCAATAAATCTCGCTAGGTACGCGGCCTGCTATGCTACTCCGTTAATTCTTCAACGAAGCAGCGCTTCATTACATTGTTTGCCATGTTTCATGTCGGTTTACGGATATTTAAATTTTTATACTATTAAGAAAATTAATATTTTTCTTTATTTGTAAGTATTATAATATTTACATTTATTGATTTCTGTTTTTTTTTTGTTTAAATTGTACCATTAAAACAAATCACATATCAAATATCACATTCGAAAGGAAGGTCATACAAACAACTGATGATCCACGTTAAGTCATTAAAAATCAGTATGGAATCCGAAAGAATCATAAAATCATAAAACGCCTTATATGGAGAATGTGATCTAATCGGCTTCACTCTTGGTCTCGGATATGAGATCATACTATCGTGGATCTGAAAACCATCAACATGATCTTTCATTCCACTTTACAACTTCTCGGGTAGGAACTGCCAATATTAAACAACGAACGAATCTTGGGTTAGTATTGGCGACCCAAGCCTTGGCTAGTTAATTTTGGTTTCAGTCTGGGCCAGTTGTAAATACCTAGACTGAGCCAAGATTCAGTTTATTATGTTACGTGTTATTCACCGGTTAATGCATTGTAAACATGTACAAGCTATATTTTGTTTATCTTTCAATTTATATATGTTAGTCTTTCCACAACCTCGTTCCACACATTTAAAGGAGGCCTGGGCAAAAATTGGTTTGGAAAACCTGGCCCAAGTCTTATTTGTCTTATTTTGTCTCAAAAATTTTTTAGTTTCCGTCATGACAAACAGCCAGTTCACCGACCATTGTTCAATATTGCAAAAAACTCTGAGAAAAAAAAATTTTTAATCGACAAAAAAGTTTTCACGTTTTCAACTTATTTTAACTCAAAACGTTGGGAAATGCCAAAAATACGATACTAATGTTTTATTCTTCATGAATGTAATACACATACTTGGGTTTTTTCAGAGCAAAGTAATTATTTAAAATGTTTTACTTGAAATATTATTTTTAAGAAATTTTTTTATCATGTATCTAAACATAAAAAAATTAAAGTACTAGTTAAACCATAAACCACAGCAAATCAATTACACCCAAAATATCAAACGATATTTAACCCAACAACACTTCATTAAAAATCTATCCAACCACAAAATCATTACATTAACATAAATTTAAAATTATAAATCAAGTTAGTAAGACATATTACATTAAACTTTGCATGTCAATTCCACATAATAATACAACAACTTTCAATCAGTGACTTTATTTCTAATTTTTAAATCGTTCAACCGAATCCGAACTTGTATCACTAATATAATTGGTCAAACAAATTAACACAAAAACATAAATCTCGTTTTCTAAAATTTATCAAGCAGAAAGGGTTAACAATTCAGTTCATTATTTGATATTGCAAATATTAGCATTTCACAGAATGAAGTTTTTCTTAATTTATCTTAAGGCGTGTTAAAGTGAGCTCATAAACTGTTATTCTTCCACTAACCATATTTTTTTCAAAATGAGGTTTTAGGTGTTAACAACGATAAAAATAGTTATTAGTTATAAGTCATCATTCGCTTCGACTTGGTCTCTTTGGAATATGGCAGTTGCATTCGCCCTCACTAGAGGTATTGATTTGAGATATGAGCATTTTAGTGCAAGGGACCGGTGAGCCAACACAGCGGAAAATTAAATATATCATAAATTTTCAATTGGTATATGTATTTCAATAAAACAATATTTTTCTACTCCTACCTGCAAACATATTTCTTTATAATGAAATTTATGAGATTCATAAATCAAACATGGACAACATGTAAAAACTACGTATACTAAGATTACAAAAAAAATTACTGAGAATTCTCTAAGGATTCTCTTCAAAATTTGATAGCTGCATGTGATAAAAAAAACATATGACAAAAAAATTAATTACAAGAGAACAGTCATAAGAGAAACTTGATGTGAATCAATAAATAGTTTTATGTGAATGAAGATGTCGCCCCGAATTCAAATAAAAAATATCTCAACACGTTCCATAAAAAAAACTTACTTAACATTAATCATGTTAAATTTAAATAACCCGTTTGAAAATAATTTTAATTAAATTTTCCAATTTTTTTTTTTCAAAATCTTTTCTTTTTTATCAATGTTCCGTGGAAGAGCATCATAATTTCTTTTCGTTTTCTTATTATATTTTTTAACTTTTATTATTTTCTTACTCTTAATACGAATGAAATTTTCTTACTTCTTTTTTTAATTTTCTTTTGACATTAATTCATTCAATTTAATAATATTCTTTTTCTTGTCCTGAAAATTAATTAACACACAAAAAAAACCATTCACAAAGAAAATTCATATCAATTCTAATTTTTTTTTCTTCTCTTATTCTGTTCTTTGAAAACAAAAGAAAAAAAACACATCTTCACAAGGAAAAAGAAAAAGAAAATTTAGAACACAAAAAGAATTTTCCTATGCTCTTAAGATAAAAGAATAATGTAAGAAATGTATAAAAAGAGAAAATAAAATTAATAATTGAAATTACTGACTAGAATTCAAAACAGTTAAACGTTAAAAGAAAATTATAATCAGAATAATTAAGGATAGAATTTATTTTTATTTTCTTAAGAAAAGGAATGAAAATAAAAAGGAAAAATCATTATTGAATTTCGACGGAAAGCTTGTTATTTTCTTATGAGAGGAGGCTCAATTATTTTTATTTAAATTTTTAAAATATTTGTTTTTTTTTTACTGTTTATATCATTAATATTTAAAAATGGTTACTGTTGTTTCAGGTTATCAGTTAAAATATGATTAATATTTATAATTTAAATTAAATAATTTCTGCTTTAATGAATCAATTATTTCAATGTTTATGCAAATGTAAAAAATTCTCAATCCGATGAAGTATTTATTGTTTGTTCCCCATCGAATGGACTTGGCACTTTGACGCAGTGCTGGGGCTCAGTAGACTCAGTGATCTTAGGAGCTACAACGGAAGGGTCATCCATGCCGTTAGGTTCTCAGTGAGAATCGAAGCCAGGATCAAGTCCAAAACCCAAAGCTAAGGGGAGAAACGTACGCTGAAAGCTTAGCATGGTCAATGGGGTGCTTGATTACTAGTACGAAACTCTGGATACCGGGCGTCCTCCAGTTTCAATATAGTCTTACCACAGTAAAGGGCTCTGTTGTGGCGTACCCTTTTACTCCCTAATTTTCATCCAACCACGTATGGATAATTTGTTACCTATAAAAAAAGACGAGAACGATGCTTCTCCAAACGCATCACCTAAACCAACAAATGCAAACACGTGTTCGCCGGAAACGAAGATCATGCCTGATTTATCAGCACATCTTCATTCCAACAACACAAATATAATTACTAAGGTCGAAGATAGTAAACCTATCTCACCAAGCTCTAAGGTCATGTCAGAAATGGCATACCGTGAGCCAACCACAAAAGAGTGCTCTCGCACGTCTCACCTGTCGGAAGAAGAAGACCATCAGTTCGTAAACGATTCTGATTCCGCTCCGGAATTTGCAATCGGGACTGCATGTGACTCAGAATCTGACAGTATTTCTGACATGTCAGTAGTCACCATCACGTCGGATATACACCGAAAGGTAGCTAATATTCACGTGTCCAACACAATCGGATTAAGTGACCCGAAACCGATTGTCTCTCGATCCGACAATCAGCCCAAATACATTCTTGCCACAATCAGAAAGCGCAAGAGAGCACTAATAAAGAAAGACCTCTCTGAAGAAGAAGCCATACGATTCTGTGCCCTTCCCAAATCCTCTGACCTGCCTACCCTGGTCAAAGGTGGCATACCTAAAGAGCTAGCTCTGAAAGTAATAGATAGAAGGAAGGACACAGGTACCAAGAGCAGCAAGAGGGTCCGATCCGTGACATCGCAAGACTATCCACAGTCAGCTACTTCTGGTGTTTAACGGCACAAGTCATCTGCCAGCGACCGACAGCATGAGCTACGGGACACAGCAAGCAATGTTGCGAATACAATTGTACCTCCAATATTCAGCGATGTCACCAAGCGCATCAAAGTCTAAATCGCTGCTGAAGACTTTCCAACCATCCTCCTGAGTTCTGAGCAACTCAGCGAGCTAAAAACACAACTCATGGATTTGGTAGTAAAGCAAGAATTCGAGGTTATTAAACCTCACTTCGAATGCTGCTACCAGAAAAATGGTTGACTACTTCTTAACTGTGCCGATAATACATCGGCGCAGTGGGTTGCAAACGTGATACCGCGGCTTACAGTCGGGAAGGTACAGGTACGTATCCTAAAAAAGGACGAGTTACTTCGACCTCCTAGGCTCATAGCATACCTTCCAGACTGTGCCAAAGAATCAACAGAGAAGATTCTAAGGCGACTCGGTGACCAACATCCGGATATTAGGCCGAGATCATGGACCATCCTGAAACACACTGTTGAGAGGGATCTCGCGATGTTGGTGTTCATTCCTGACCCAACAACCGAGAAACATCTTAAAAGTTGCAAATACAGGTTAAACTGGATGTTCGGTGCGATTCATGCAAGAATCGCAAAGTTCAGAAAGTCAAACCAACCTAACACTGCGATACCGTAAGAAGTACTACCATGTTCTACCGAGAAGGCGTCCGCAACTGGTAGCACTGCTTCGGGGATCTCAATAGCAATGGAAGGACCATCCACATCTGCCTCTGTAAGGAGCGCTTTTAGCTCGGTGTCTGCTAACCTGCAAACATCGACAACCAAATCCTCCGCAATCGGAGTAAAACAATCAGGTCCCAAAATCAAATCACCAACCTAATCCAGAACGAGCGAACTGTTGCGTCCAAGGGAACTGAAACAGCGCCACGCAAAAAGCATGGCCTGCCGAAGTCCCCTGCTGGACCACCATAGTCGTCTGGAGAAAGAAGGAAAAAAAGAAGAGAGAATAAAAATACCTAAAGTAAGTTGCGTTCAAATTAACCTGCACCGGTCAGCAATGGCCTCAGCTAACTTGAACCGTTTTATCCAACAGGATGCTCACAATATTGTGTTCATCCAGGAACCATGGGCAGACAGTAAAAAAATAAAAGGTCTATCGACCGACAAAGACATACAACTGATATACTTCTCAGCCAGGAGAGACCTAGAACTGCGGTGCTCTTCAACAAGCGCTTGAAAGTATTTCGCTTAACAGAATTCATTTGCAGAGATCTAACTACTGTGCAGATTGAAATCCCTCTTCCCAACAGCAGAGTTCGCAAGTTCATCTTAGCATCTGCGTATACTTTAAAGGAGATGAGGAAGTAATGCCACCTGATTAGGTAAGCAAGCTAATACGGCATTGCAAAGACAAACACTACAACCTAATAATTGCGTGTAACAACATCACCGAGAACTTTATCAGCAACTGACATGTCTCAGACGTAGCTTCTATGTCGGACCACGCATACATATGCCTCAACATAGAACACCAAATGGAGAGTACTCCCCATTTTAGGAACCCCAGGAAGACCGATTGGGACCTCTTCAAAGTACATCTTCGGGATAATGTAGGTGATTGTAGCAGGATCAACTCCACAATGGAGCTCGACTTTGTGGCAAACCACCTGCAGGATGTTATCACCGAAGCTTACCACCGCAATTTCTCAAATTGCCAAGTCTAAAAGGACTAGAGATGTGCCTTGGTGGAATGGTAATTTGGAGAGGATGAGGAATAAAGTTCGGAAGCTCTTCAACAAAGCAAAAAGACATAGCACATGGATGGAGTACCAATCGGCTCTAAACGGGATCAAAAAGGGATAGTTGGAGAGAGCTCTGCGGAACGATTGACAGTCTACCGGCTGCAGCTCGACTCCAAAAATTGCTTCGTCTGATCACACAAATCCTCTGGGTTCAATCTGCATGCTGGACGGTACCTACACTACCAGCTACAGTGAAACTCTAGAAATACTATTACAGACCTACTTCCCGGGTTCTACATACATGAGCTCGGAAGAGGAAAATATACCAAGCTATGGTTCGTTGGATCCTGAAACTAGGAAGGTTTCAGACCAACTGGCCAAAAAAAAATTTCTCCCCCAACAGAACGATTTGGGCAATCAAATCGTTCGGACCGTTCAAATCCCCAGGAGACGACGGAGTGTTACCGATCTTCTTGCAAAAAGGTTTAGCTACCATTCTCCCATACCTCGAGCGTTTGTTTATACCAAGTTTTAGTCTTGCGCACATTCCTCAGATATGGAGAGGAGCTAGAGTATTATTCATACCCAAGCCAGGAAAGAAATCAAACGAAGCCAAATCATACAGGCCAATAAGTCTTACATTTTTCTTCTGAAAACGATGGAAAAGGTGATGGACTACTACATGCGGCATGTATGTCCAAGCAAAATCCTCTCAACTCTTGCCAACATGCATACTAAACTGGGAAATCTACGGAAACAGAACTGCATAAAGTCGTGAGAGAGATTGAGAGCACACTGATATACAAAAAGGCACTTGCATGCACATTTATGGACATTCAAGGGGCTTTTGATAATGTACATTTTGATCTATTACTGAAATGGCCACAAAGAAAAATCTAAACACGTACATTTTGGCGTGGATCATCAACATGCTACAGAGTCGGAAAATTACAACTACACTAGGAAATACATCGATAACTGTCAGGGGCTCTAGAAGATGTCCCCAGGTGGTAAACTCTCTCCATTGCTCTGGCTGATAGTCGCTGATGATCTCCTAAATAGGTTGAAACGTTCTGGCTTTAACACTGTAGGCTACGCCGACGATATAGCAGTCATGGTGAGAGGGAAATATGACTCTACTGTCAGTGAACAAACTCATGCAGCCCTCGACCTCGTGTAGAATTGGTCTGTCTGCAAAACACAAAAAACTACTACCGCAGTCTTTACCAACAGAAGGAGTTTTAATTTCAATCCTCCTGAGTTTAACGGCGAACGGATACAAGTAGTCAAAGAGACTAAGTATTTAGGTGTGATCCTCGAGCTCACCTGGAACTCACACCTAAAACATATCTCGGACAAAGCAAATAAGGCTTTTTTCGCGTGCAGAAGCTTATTTGGAAAAACTTGGGGATTAAGCCCCAAAACGATACTTTGGTTACATCAAAGTATAATAAAACCCATACTGTCATACGCAGCTTTGGTCTGGTGGCCAAAACTGAACCAAATATCTAATCAAACAGTGCTCACAAAAATACAGAGACTTGTGTGCCTTTGTGCCACAGGTGCTTTTAGAACCACACCAACATCTGCAATGGAGGTCCTTCTCCTACTTCCTCTACTGCACCTATACATCAGATCTGCAGCAGCATCTAGTGCTCACAGACTACAACTAGTCGTAACACTCAAACCTGGTAATCTAACCGGTCATCTAGCGATCCTTGTGGAACTGCAGAACGAAGTGGAGACCTACTACATTTCGGCCTGTATGCCAAAAATCACTGATCTAGATAGACTGTTTATTGTCAAAATAGAGGCCAGTGAAGGAATCGAGGGCTACTTACAAGCACTACCACCTAATGCCCGCATCTGGTATAAGTATATCCTAAACTAATGAAGGTACTGGTGCAGGGGTGTTTGGTTCCAGGGCCAAACGGGCGTTGGCACTGAGTGTCTCTGCAACAGTACTTCAAGCTGAAATCTTTGCCATTAACTACTGTACAATGCTGTGTGCTGAAAGAGGATACAGCAACACAGATATATACATTGTTTCTGATAGTCAGGCGACGCTATTGGCTCTGAAGTCGACGCGCTTCAACTCAATGCTAGTATGGGAATGCTACCAGAATATACAAAAATTGCAAAAAATAACCGCATTATACTTGTGTGGCACCTGGTCACATAGGAGTATACGGCAATGAAGTAACAGACTCGCTAGCTAAGATGGGCGCCACTACAAAGTTCATTGGTCCAGAATCGTGCTTTGGATTAACCAAGAGCTCGCTCATTATCCAAAGCTGGGAACAGGAACAAAATAAACAAATATGGTGTATGCGGGATGATCTGCTGCACTCAAACAAGGTTTTAGGCAACCTCCCCGTCTCCCTTCTTAAAACAATCGATCTTGAGAGAGAGTCTCTGAAGATATTAACATGGTGCGTGACGGAACACGATAAATCACCACCTTAACAAAATGGGCCTTGTTGCCTCCGACAGATGCAGATTCTGCAAATCGGAGGCAGAGACCATGGAGCACATTATATGTAACTGCTCTGAACTTGCATGGCGCAGATACATTAAACTTGGTCAAGGGAGACTAGCACTTCCTCTGTGGGACTTCACTTCGATATTATATTTATGTCCCACAAACAAATAAACGAACAACGCTTCCTACCTTTTAAAACTAATTTAATAAAACATATGTTTTCGGAAATTGGTTTTTTGATTGAAGAAAAAGAAAGAAAACTTAATCACTCTGGTTTTAACTTTCGGTTAAAATAGTTGTTTTTATTAAAATCAAATTTATTGTGAAAAATCAAACAAAATTATGTGCTAAAATTTTCCTATATATTTGCATTCAAAAAAAATTATTTTTGTTTAAATAACAACATAAAATTTTGGTTATTAAATTATATAAAATAAAATATTTTTATTTATTATTTTATTAAACATTAAGTGTGTTCATATAAAATTGTTTTAATTTAACGACACCGTTGAACACACCATTAACGCTGCAGCACGGAGTTTGGTAGCAGAACCGCTACAATTGGTGACCTTCAAGAATACGGGAACTGCAGTGGAGTTATAAGCCGACATTCTTCATATATATCAAAGGCTTTGTGCTTGGAAACTTGGTGCGTTATTTAACGTGCCAAGTAAAAGGTACGTTTCTTATACAAAATATAGCATTTTGCATTATAATTTGGGATCGACATAACAAAAATTTATTTTTTTACATATGGTTACTCATGCATTCATAATTGGATTGCAACATTTCGTGAAAAAATTAACATCAATCAATAAATTGAAATTTTTATTATATTGGATTTCGCATGAATTATAATTGTTTTATTGGACATCGAACCACTGCAATAACATCGAGAAAGATCATAATCTAAAGGATAAGTTTTTATATACTCATAAATTTTACCGAAACATCAAGAACGGATATTCAACAATCATCATCAAAATTTAAAGAATCAAAATAAAAATCAACTATCATCATAAAATATTTGGATAATTATCATCATAAAATATTTGGTGAGTTTTCTTTCTTTTTTTGATTTATAATTTTTATCAATGCCAATTTCCGTTAATTTAAAACATATGATCTGCAATAATAAAATTATATAAAGTGATTTAACAAAGAAAACGGAATATTGTTTTTTTTGATAAATAAATTTTGGTTTTACTTTTATTTTACAATTCCATTATTTAATAAAATAATAAATAAAATTTTTTTTAATAAAATAAATTTTAATTTTATTCGATTTCATTCGAATGTGTCATACGTATATTATTTTAATCTAAAAAAATTAATTTGAATTTTTTTCGACTGCATTTGATTTCTACTAGTGTACTATAGTTACGTTAAGAGGGTTTGGTGTACGTAAAACTTTTCTTTTACTCTCGTTTTACAAAAATTATTTTTTAATCGGGGTTCGTATTATTTTTTTTATCTGCGTATTCCATTTAAAATGTCACCGCCAGATGATAAATTGCCATCTAAACAACAACAAGACTCTCAATCCGCAACATCGTCACAAATTAATGCGACGGATACGGTAGAGTTAAATGCCTTTTGGGAAGATGATCCCGAATTGTGGTTTCTCCATGCTGAGACTACTTTCGAAAGCCGGAAATTGATCAGTGACAAAACAAAATACATTAAAGTCGTTGCCGCGCTTCCGCGAAACATAATTGGACTGGTTAGGGACCTAATAAAGAACCCTCCCCAGACTGATAAGTATGACGCTATAAAAAACGCAGTTCTCAGTCACACAATAGAGACTGAGTCTAAACGAATTCAGGGACTGATTTCTAAGGTAGACATGGGAAATGATTCTCCCTCCAGATTCTACCGCCGGCTAGAACAAAAAGCCGGTTCTTCTCCAGCGGTGACAGAGGCTCTGTTATACAACCTCTAGATAACACGTCTTCCAAAACATATCAAAGATATTGTTATTGCTTTCGAGGAAGACCCGCTGCAAAAACGTCTTACTCTTGCGGACAAACTTTGGGACCCAACACGTCCCCCAGAATCCCAATTCTGTGCCAACGTTGACCAGAATCAGGCATCAGCAAGCCAAGTTTCAACGTCACGTGCACAAAATAATGATTTTAATAACTTGGTTCAGGACTTAACCAAATCAATTTCTGAACTACGGTCCCGCTTAGACCGCTTTGAACGTGGTCACAGGGGTAGTTCATATAGACGGGATCGAAGTTCGTCAAGTCGACGAAGTACTAGTAGATCATTTAAACCGTCTAGTTCTGCCGCTAACTACATTTGTTGGTGGCATAAACGTTATGGACAGCGAGCTAGACGTTGTGAAAAACGATGTCAACATCACAACTCTAGTTTTAACACACCGAATTCGGAAAACTAAAAAGTCCCTCTACAGTTGCGGCTAATGATGGGACTAATGATAATCGCCGCATGTTCGTTCGTTGTCTTAAAAGTAAGATTCAATTTTTAATTGATACGGGAGCTGATATATCAGTCATCCCTAACTTTAATTTTAAAAATCTTTCACCAGACGAACATTTAGTCCTTACTGCCGCTAATGGTTCAAATATTAAGACTTTTGGTACTAAATTGCTGTGTCTTGATCTGGGTCTCCGTCGTGAATTACGACATCCATTTGTCGTTGCGTCAGTTAATAAACCTATAATAGGTGCTGACTTTCTTTCAAAATTCGGCATTATTGTCGACCTCAAGCGTAAGCGCTTGCTTGATGAAAGAACATCACTTACGGTGGCCACTATTTTATCAAATGATAAAACATTAACACCGAGACAGTTTACCATTAATGGAACATATGGAGCTATTCTCCAAGAGTTCCCTTCTCTTACAATGGAGCCCAGATATGACGGCCCAGTAAAACACAACGTGGTCCATCGTATAATCACTGAAGGACGCCTTCCTTTTTCTAGACCACGTCGGCTGGAGCCTGAAAAATACAGCATTGCCAAGAACGAGTTTGATCAGATGGTTCAACTAGGATTAGTAAAGCCTTCTTCCTCGTGTGTATCGTCACCGCTCCATCTTGTACCCAAAAAAGAGCCAAATGATTGGAGGCCTTGTGGGGACTACCGCCGTCTTAATGCGGTAACGGTACCAGATCGTTATCCTATTCCCCATATTCAAGATTTTTCAATGCACCTGTATGGTTGCAAGATTTTTTCAAAAATTGATCTAGTACGTGCTTACCACCAAATACCTGTAGCCGCAGAAGATGTACACAAAACTGCAATAACGGTCCCATTTGGTCTTTTCGAGTTCATTAGAATGCCTTATGGTCTGAGTAATGCGGCCCAGACCTTTCAGCGTTTTATGGACGAAGCTACCAAGGGGTTGGATTTTGTTTTTGTGTACATTGACGATATTTTGGTGGCCAGTAAAAGTGCAGATGAACACCAAAAACATTTACGCATTCTCTTTAAAAGACTTACTGATTTCGATATTAATATCAAGCTGTCTAAATGCGTTTTTGGTGTTCCTTCCTTAAATTTTCTAAGCCATGAGATTTCGGCAGATGGCATACTACCATCTAAAGATCGAATCCTGGCTATTAGACAATTTCCTCAGCCAACATCCGTTCAACAGGTTCAGCGGTTGTGGGTATGGTAAATTATTACCATAGGTTTATACCAAAACTGGCAGAATTACTAGCCTCAGTTCACACCCACCTCGCAGCCCTTATTAAACAAGGCAAGAAAGCAAAATTTTCTTGGCCTGTTGAATGTAGTGCAGCTATTGACCTTGTCAAACAAGCACTTGAGCATACAACACTTCTGGCACATCCTCAACAGAACTCAATTTTCTGTTTAAAAACGGATGCTTCAGGTACTGCGATAGGAGCAGTACTAGAACAGTATGCAGATAAATGTTGGCAGCCATTAGCATTTTTCTCTCGCAAGCTTTCGCTTGCTGAAACCAAATATTCTGCTTTCGATCGTGAGCTTTTAGCAATATTTGCTGCGATCAAACATTTTCGATATTTCATCGAGGGTCGAAAGTTCACTGTGTTCACTGACCACAAACCTCTGACTACTGCTATTACATCCAAGACGGAACGTAGTCCTAGACAGGCTCGTCATTTGGACTATGTGGCGCAGTTTACCACTGATATTAGACATATATCAGGAAAAGGGAATGTTGTGGCGGATACACTTTCACGATCATTTGAGGAAATGGCTCTTTGTCTAACCGGGTTGGATATCTCTCAACTTATTCAACTTCAGGAGTCCGACAAAGAACTCCAGGACTTATTGGTTGTTCAAAAGACAAAAAATTTTAAGTTCAAACTGGAACTCATTTCTTGTGAGCACGTTCATAAGCCAATTTGGTGTGAGACTACCTCGGGAAAACCTCGTCCGTATATCCTCGACGAATTAAGACGAAATATATTTCATAATTTGCATAATTTGTCCCACCCAGGTGTTCGTGCTTCACGGAAGTTAATTTCTTCTAGATACTTTTGGCCATCTATGAATATCGACGTTGGTTTTTGGTCTAAAACATGCCTGGCATGTCAACGATCCAAAATCAACCGTCATACACGAACCGAATTCGGTAGGTTCGACATTCCAAGTGGTCGATTTGATCATATCCATATAGACATCGTGGGGCGTCTACCTCCTTCTTATGGATATGAATACATATTAACTACTGTTGACCGTTTTACTAGATGGCCAGAAGCAATTCCGATTGTTGATATGCGAGCAACGACTGTAGCTAGAGCCCTAGTCGATGAGCACATCTCGCGTTTTGGAGTACCGTTGTATATAACCACAGATCAAGGTGCGCAATTTGAATCTGGGTTATTTCAAGAGCTCATGAGTTTACTTGGAACGCACAAAATTCGGACAACGGCTTACAATCCTAAAGCCAATGGAACAGTGGAAAGGTTCCATAGACAGCTGAAAGCTTCTCTAAGGGCGCACGGTAATACCCTTAATTGGAGTGATACACTCCCGAGTTCTACTTGGTATTCGCTCGTCGATCAAATCTGATCTTGAATGCACTCCAGCTGATCTTGTCTACGGACAAAGCCTTAGGATCCCTGGAGAACTTACTATGCATTCGGAAGGTAATTCGTCAGATCCTTCAACGCTGGTCGGTATTTTAAAGCAGACTATGCGCTGCATTATCCCTAAAGAAACTCGGAAAGGTCCTCAAGACAATATTTACATTCCTAAGGAATTAGAAGAATGCGACTTTGTTTTTGTTCGTGTGGATAAAATCAAAACTGGTTTATCACCACCATATGAGGGCCCATTCAAAGTAATAAGGCGATTCCGAAAATATTATGTAATCGAAATAAACGGGAAAAATATTTCGATTTCTTTGGACCGACTTAAGCCAGCACACATGACTGACGCTATAAAATCGAAGCATCGAGAAGCTACAAAACGGGTTCACTTCAAATTATAATTACGAATAGGTGAAAATGAAATCGAACACAATTTATTGTCAAAGAAATATTTTATTTTTTTTACTCTATATTTTTTTTATATATTTCACTTTATATTTTTTTTTATCGAAAGGGGGAGTATTGTGGGACTTCACTTCGATATTATATTTATGTCCCACAAACAAATAAACGAACAACGCTTCCTACCTTTTAAAACTAATTTAATAAAACATATGTTTTCGGAAATTGGTTTTTTGATTGAAGAAAAAGAAAGAAAACTTAATCACTCTGGTTTTAACTTTCGGTTAAAATAGTTGTTTTTATTAAAATCAAATTTATTGTGAAAAATCAAACAAAATTATGTGCTAAAATTTTCCTATATATTTGCATTCAAAAAAAATTATTTTTGTTTAAATAACAACATAAAATTTTGGTTATTAAATTATATAAAATAAAATATTTTTATTTATTATTTTATTAAACATTAAGTGTGTTCATATAAAATTGTTTTAATTTAACGACACCGTTGAACACACCATTAACGCTGCAGCACGGAGTTTGGTAGCAGAACCGCTACACCTCTACCAAAAAGTATCAGTACAATCCAACTAATTAACTATGTTAAGGAGCTCGGATTTGTAATGAAGCGCTGCTTCGTTGTATAATCAACGAAGTGGCATAGCAGGCCGCGCACCTAGCGAGATTCGTAAAGCCCCAAACTAGCTTCAGTAAGTGGGGTTGAACATAGAAAACCTGCTGCTCCAGCACAAATACCGGTATTGTGCGCGTAACACATAATAGGAACGGACGAAATAAAGAAGCAAATGAAAGACAGAGACTCTGGCGACCCCCGTATATGAAAAGAACCACGATCACAACGTCCAACCTCACAGCACACATTCACACGCTCTCACACCTCATCCACTCACATACACACACATATACACAGACACACATACAACTGCCGATTATTCATATAAATGAAAAACTTCTCATCAACAGCCCGATTATTCCCATCAATAATGCCATATATGTTGCCAATGGGAGATTATAGACAACTAATTGATTTGTTGATGTGTAACCCACAAATATGAAGAAGCTTATGTAAATAGAGGTGAGAATAGAAGCTTAAATTTTATTTGTAGAGTTTGCTTCGCACAGTTTAGCCCAAAACTAAAAAAAACGGTTGGTCCAGCAATGTTCATGCTAACGATGGGACCCATATCATTAAAGCTATGTCGAGTTTTTTTTTTTATTTACTTGCCATCTTTTGAAAATGAAAATTTAACTCTCCATGCTTGGATACAGTATAACAAACCGCATATGAAACCAGAAATATTGTAAATGTAATAACAATATTATAGATTGCTCTTATAGGTGTCACTTCTCGCATATCTGTCAACAATGTATTCCGTCGGATGTACTGACGATCGACCAATTTACGTTTCACCACCGACTTTCTTAATTTATCCTGTTTGTTATTCTTCATTTCATTTGCACCATTGATCGCTTTATAATTCGCATCGAATAAAATTAATTTCTCTAAGTCCGTCGTTTCGGGTTTATCACATATTTTATGACTATTTATTTTTTTTTCTAATAATTTAGTGACATTTGTTTTTGTAACAGTTGCATTTTATCTTTTTTTTGGTTGAACTTTCATTATCATTATTTGTGCTATCAGGAACCTTGTAACCATTAGCTATTATTTTTTTGTCCTTCATATTTTCCACCAATAAATTATTGCTAATAAATGAATAATTCACATAATATAATGCACTAATTAAAATTTAAATAAAAACATATAAATATTATGTGTCTAGTCCTACAGAGCAGATTTGCCACCTGCAGATTTATTTACGGAAAGAAACAATAATCAAGGCTTTAATTATAGGTTCATTCACCCATACATAGACATCCCGTGCATACACGTACACGTACATGCACTCACACACCCATTTATACCTACATACACCCCCTCATATACATATATTTAAAATGACTCACCCCATAGCTTGTCCAGATCCCACTCCCGTAGTTCAATTTAGTCGCTCATCCTCATCCAGTTCATAGATTGGTAAGTTCAGCAATCAGGATCACGACGACGTTGTAAAAATTGTTACAATCCAACTCGTTGATGATTAGCAGTCATGTCCTTCCTTTTCTTTCTTGCTGGAAATGTATCGAAATACCCAGCAGGTATGCTAATCACAACGTATAACCACACCCAAAAAAAATGGCCACCCCGGAAACGTATCAAGATAGTCCGCACACGGGAGGTAATCGTAACATGCGGTAAGGTATTTGATGTAAATTATAATTTACCTTCCCGACTTTTTTACTGGCTCACTTCACCCTGGTACAAGTGTTAACACAGAGATATCACAAAGATTTGGGTGTAGATATAAGTATTATTGCATTATCACACCTATTTGTAACATTATCTCAACAAGCAATTTATATAATTTATTTCAGATTTTTATTACGTAACAGTTTTTTGTTAAATTTTGTTTTATTCTTCACATATATTTGTAACTTATAATATCACAGAGTTTAAATAATTTTTTGTTAAGATTACAACTATCATTTATCACAGTTCAAAAAAAACATGGCTATTATCACAGCTTTTCAACATTATTTTTACAAAAAATATAATTAATATTTACCATTATATTATAATTTAGTCTATGGTTTAGTTTCTTTGGTTTTAGTATCATTATTCAGTAAAAAATTCAACGTATGGACGTCAACCAAAACAAAAAACCAAAAAAACAGCTGTCAACTTGTTAGACATAAAGTCGAAAAATAATTAACCTGTGGAACCATCTAGCGCGTTCTATTTATACTATACTAACGGCCGTTCACCAACAATAACAAAACGATAAGTTTGTTTCTTGGGTATTTTCTTTCTTTAATTTTTTGTACCCACTAAAGAATTTGTACAACTAACTTGTATCAAAATTGGAAAAGATTTTAAAAAAATCATACGAAATTGTATTTAAAGAAAAGAAGAAAAAACAACTTCAAAAGTTCATGACAATACAGTAAACGAGAAGTAACTTATTGATTGATGCTTCCTATCTTTTGGAAAATAGAGCGATTTCAAATTATGGAAATTGCACAACTGTTTTATGACAAATTTGAACAGAAATTATTGCGATAGACGATTACGAATAAGCAATTAAGTTATACAAAAAACGACAATAACTACAGAAGTGGTTGTTAATGTAAATTTAATGCGTGTGAAAGCAGGGCGAGTCCAAATTACGAAGATTGAATAATAACCTTATAACAATTACGAAGATTAAATAATAGCTTCGTTACAGATTCGACCACATTGCACATTCTGCGGTGACATCGACGTCATCTACACTATAACAACATCAGGGTTAAGCACAATAATTTGGGGATAAGGGTTAAGGGTTAGCACAACAATTTCTCCGCATGGAGGGATCAGTTTTTATTGTTTTGAAAATTTTATTTTTGATCTACGGATGTGACAATCCCGCGTACTCCAGTCCCTGCTATTGGCATACGAGTTAACGTAAGATATCACATACTACTGGCAATAGCAGTGAGATATCACTAGCCAAGGTGACATCTTAGAGGTGGTGGCGGATGAACTGTATTCAGTCAACGGTAGCACCCTCAATCTTAGCTGTGAATCCTTGATGATGAGACGCTATTGCTTCCTTGAAGAAACGAGCCTTCATATAACTATGTGTGGGCTTTAATCCTCAAGAAAGACAGTGTGTCACAGGATCAAGGAATATGCAACCGGCTGGATTATTGGTAACTACATTTTTGTTTTGTTTTAGCAAATTTTTGTAAAAATTTGCTATTTGCTTTTTAATTTACTTTTATTTTCTCTATTCTATCATAAAATATTGGCCTATGTCATATTTTGTCAGTGATAGGGTTTTTTGTTTAGTTATCCATTCTTTAACTAAAAATATATAAAAACAAAAGAAGAAAGATTTACGTCCATCAACACTTTTGAACGTATGTTGTTGTGGGACCTTGGTCTTAAAAGGGGTTTATGTGTTATTGTGACACATATTGTAATTCCTACTACACAACACATTTTATAAAAAAAAAAAAAAAAATAAATAGATCTCTAGGTCGCAGTGCTACTCGAACTAGCTAACGAATTAGTTCAGCTCCGAAACCGACCAATAAAAAAAAATTATAGTTTGCTGGCAGGAAACGGGAACTAAAAAATAAATTTATTTAGGACCGAAACTTCTTCGGTAAATTAAATTCACACATCAGACAAATATTAAAATGGTTGAGTTTTAAGGCCTTAGACCTTCTTAGCAACTTTTAATTGAAAAGAAAAGTAAATAGGATGTTCAATAAAGTTGATTATTTATATTGATTGCTCCTCCGCCCACTTTTATTTTTTATCAAAAACCTCGATGGAAGATTTGCGACTTAAGACAATTTTCAATTATTATTATTAACTTAATTATTATTATTAAAGAAGTTTAATCGATTTTCTCATAAACTAAACTTTAAAGCTTTTGAACCTGAACTTTGAGATACGTATTAAACTAACCTGTCCAAATTAGATGGCGGTTTTAAAAATATATAGAATTGTTTCCATTTGCTTAATAGGGCCACGATGTGAGGTCTTTGAGAAAATATATTTTTTAATGGAGTCAAACTTTTTTGACCTAAATGAGTGTATCATTTCCATCAATTTTCAATTGACATTAACGATGAAACACGCTTTGAAATTTTGTTATTTTATGTTCACAGAACCCTCGATGAGCGAATTTTATTTGCACTTGACCGACCGTTTTTATTTTTTTATTTATTGTAGTAGCAGACCTATGGTATATAAAACTTTAAAACTGAAAGGCCTGACGGTGATTAAACGTGATGAATTGATTAAACAATTAAAATCACATAAGTTTTACAAAAAATCAAAAATCTGTCTAAATCCGTTGAATTAATTAACAGTAAAGAACATAACGAAAAAAAACAAATTTCTTTTTAATTATGTTTTTTTTTTAACAAAATGTCTTCAAAAAGCTATAACTTCCTCCATTTCATTATAACCAAAGTTACTTGCAAAAATTTGAATATTTTTCAAATCTGTTATTATTTTCTCACAATTGATATACGCAAGAGAGATAATAGAACAACCTACATAGAGTAGAATATTGTATATGTTTGTTAAAGGTTTGATATGCTATTAATTTAAAATTAATAAAATCTGTTAGATCTGCAAAAATACAACATCAGGTTAGTTTTACTATTTTTAATATTAACACGTTTATTAGAGATTTTTATTGGTACTATACCTATTGTGATAAAAACTATCGGTAAAAGCATGACAGATTAACTTTAAATTCGTTACTTTAATTTTTTTTGTTCGTTCTCTTTGTTCAAAACTTTGATTCAAACATAATAATAAATTAAAAATCAAAAATATCAATGTCAAAAGAATGGGAAAAATTCTGTCCGGTGTTTGGTAAATCAATTAATATTTATCAAAGTTCAGGAAATAGCATGGTAATCAACGAACTGCTCTATAGTCTATGTATCACCATTTTTTAAAAAATTATGATGCTTGGAAAAACATTAAGCCAGTCACATTCGTAGTTTTTACTTTACTCTGATCTGAAAGAACTGAGAAAATAATCTAATTCCATGAAAATAAAAATCCACATGATGTCCATCATTTAGCGAATTGCGATATATTTACACTATTCATTTTCACTATTCAATTTTCACTGTACTCATACATGTTTTACACTGTTAAAATGTTTATTTATCCAAGTTTGTTTTTGAAGTGAAGAATATCTCCCAATTCGAATTATGTTTCACCAATAATTTAACAAATTTCTTGGCAAAACTTTTGTTTATTCAGTTTACAAAGCTTCAGTCATATTGTAACGATCGGATCTACTCCTTTCGTCCTCTTCTGTAATGGACAGAAGAAAATATGACAAATGGACTTTAAATTTTTAATCCTCTTTGTAGATAGTAATCCACAATCACCGTTATTTGTTAATTTATTTACATTTATTATACCATTTTTAGTTTTGAATGAAATTATCATTTAGTTCTAATATTTCGTACAATTTAATTATAAATTAATATTTTTCTTTATTATTTTTGCTCTTGTCATATTTTATAATTTGGTATGCATATTTTTAGAAACAAACAAAAATTTTTCAAATAATATTGTCATAAATGTAAAATTTTTCACTGAGAATAGATATTTATATCTAAAACCGGTCTGAAATTTATATTTTTTAAAATAAGTTGTTAGAAAATAAAACATTTTTATTAAATTATTAAATTTAATAATTAATTAATTTATTTACAGATTTTTTCAAATCAAATTCCAGCCAGTCCTTGGTTTGATTTCGATTCTAAAGAAAAAATACTATTTGGTAGTTGGGATTAGCAGTTGGAACTGCATATCCAGCAGTATTATCATTCAAAACTGCTGGATAAGCAGTTTCGATGGATAAAAATTATATTGTATTCTTTTTCTGTATTTTAAATTTAAAAAAAACAATGCATGGTGTCCACTATTTTTTCAAAACAAAATTCCCTGACTTTCCATGACTTTCCAGACCAAAAATTAGAAAATTCCATGACTTTCTTAGAAACAAAACTAAAAAATTTTGACCCCAATTTAACTACATAAAATACATCGAAGTAGAACAACTATGACTTTCCAGAATGATTATTTTAATAGACTGATCAAATAGCACTCAATGCCCGATGACTTTTCCCCATCTCATTCTCTAGTGGAGATGCTATTTTCGGCTACTAAAGAATTTAAATAATGAATATTTCATATTTAGTGTGCTAAACATGTTGAACTAAATAATAAAAAAATTGCGTATTAAAACCGATATAAAAAAGAGTTTCCCAGTTCGATCGTCGTTGTTATACTAAACGATTCTGCTCAAAGCTTGACTGAAACCATTCAATTCGGGATTATTAAATTCGTTCTCTTCTTAATAATAAAACCACAATAAAAAAATTTTTCGAAGGGGGTTAAATTGCCTCTTAGAAGCTAACGTAGATTATTTAACATTAGATAACACAACAAAAATCTCATTAATCGGTCCTATAGTAAGTATCAAAAAGCTAATAGATGAAAAACGCGTTGACAGAGTTGTGAAAACTTGACCATTTTTGATTTTCCTGAAACTTGGCATATAAGTAGTATGGACAAAATTAAAAATACGACTTATTTTAAAATTTTTTTAAAAAGCATAGTTTGAGCATAGGGGGCGCCCCAATATGCATGAAAAAGGAACATTCTGCCAATCCGATGTAACTTTGAAATTAAATTGCTCAAGAACGGCTATAACGATTTCATCAAACTTTTTTTTGTTTGATAGATGATTAGTTAGTTGTTTGAAAAAAAATTCATTTATTGTTTTTATAATTAATTTGTAAATAAAAATATTGAAAAAACTTTTTAAAGATGGCGCTAGAGTCAAAGATCAATTGGAATTTAATTAATTTTTTTTCTGAAAATAGTTCTATCCTTACTCTACTATATATCAAATTTACAAAGAAGCCAAAATTCTTGTTCTTGAGATATTTAATTTTAAAGATTTTTAGTCCGATTAAAATTCTAATTGTTCCTTATTTTCTCGAACTTCAGTGGTTAAAATTTTTTTGGATGATAAAAATTGTTCAAAAAAATAATGAACAATTAGAATTTTAGACTGACTAAAAATCTTTAAAATTAAATATCTCAAGAACACGAATTAACGCCTCTTTGTAAATTTGATATATTTTAAAGGAAGGTTAGAACTATATTTAAAAAATTAAAAAAGTTAAAATTTAATTGATTTTAAAATTTTTTGTTAATGGAAGTTGTTTGAACAAATGAAGGAAAATTCGAACTTCAGTCGTACTAAAAATCTTTAAAATTAAATATCTCAAGAACAAGATTTCGGCCTCTTTGTAGATTTGATATATTTTAGAGTAAGGATAGAACTATTTTCAGAAAAAAAGTTAATTAAATTCCAATTGATCTTTGACCCTAGCGCCGTTTTTAAAAAAGTTTTTTCAATATTTTTATTTACAAATTAATTATAAAAACAATAAATGAATTTTTTTTAAACAACTAACTAATCATCTATCAAACAAAAAAAGTTTGATGAAATCGTTATAGCCATTCTTGAGCAATTTAATTTCAAAGTTACATCGGATTGGCAGAATGTTCATTTTTCATGCATATTGGGGTGCCCCCTATGCTCAAACTATGCACTTTAAAAAAATTTTAAAATAAGTCGTATTTTTTATTTTGTCCATACTACTTATATGCCAAGTTTCAGGAAAATCAAAAAAGGTCAAGTTCAAATTTCGACTTTTTCAACTGCGTAGATCACGTTTTTCATCAACAATGGTTTAATACCAGAAAATTGAAAACGAATAAGCCAAAATTCACAGATCGAAAGTGGCAAAACTTTCGATTATGTCAATTTCTGACAAAAGTTTTTCGAGTGCCTTTGATTCTTTAAATTGTGGTACTAATTATTTATTATAGCGTCTCTATATCATTGAATTTCATTTTGTTCGTAAAACGCTTTGATTCAAACCCAACTGTTCTGGAACATCGAAAGATCGAAATTCGGGAGTTAATATGAAAGCATAATTTCAAACCCAAAATTGCCAAAAAACTTTGAAGGGCGGGTTAAACAACAACAAAGCCTTTTCACTGGACAAAATTATATGTGCTAACCTTTAGTTATTTTTCTAACCTAATGATCTAAACACATTTTCAAAAGAACTTGCACGCACTTTAAATGAAATTTTCTACACATTTTATAAATTTGGTATTTTTTTCGTGCTGGAAGTTGGCCAATATCCAGTCGATTCACAAAAAAGGAATGAAATGTGACATATCAAATTATAGATCACCAGTCTTACAGTTCCCACTTCTATTTAAAATATATGAGCAAAATTTTCATTCACATATATCAAATTTTTTGGAAGAGAAAAATTTGATATCTGATAGTCAGTCAACTCGGTTTTCGAAACAAAAAATCAAGTCGTACTACTGAGTTTAGTTTCCAATTGTTCGAATTGCAAGTATGCAAAAGATGGTGAAAATTAGATTATCACATTAGACATCTCAACAGCATTTGATCGAATCTGGGATGCTAACTTGATCAACAAGCTCGTTGCGTTTGGTTTTCACTGTACAATCGAAAAGTTTATTTCAAATTTTCTGACTGACCGATACATTTCGGTTTCCATTTTTTTTCTTTATACAAAGTTAGTCATGTTTGGTGTGATATATTATAAATTAAAAATTACGTCTCCGAACAGCCGAAGATATCATACTAACTGAGGTTAAGGTTTTGAGACATTAGGATTTGTTTAAGGAATTTACTTGGCCTTAAGGAGCCGATAATAAAATTATTAGAACAAAACGTTCTAAAGGTACGTGAACAATAAATGAGTTGAAGAGGAAGACGCAGTTGCTCAGGTAGGACGAGAAATCGTCTTATAGTAGACGTCTTATCGTCTTCAATAGTAGACGGAGAAATCGAGTGCATCAGACGGGAGTACAAAGCATATTCTTTTATCTGTTTTACTTATCAGTCGTTTAGTGCAAATAGGCAAACTGTTAAGATCACACATTGTTATAGCGACAGGATACAAAGGGAATTTTTTGTGCATATAAACAAAAACTCATAATTTTTCTCCAACCGACCATATAAATTATTAAGAAGATATGAAATATAATCTTTAATAAAAATTTTTGGTTAAAATAAAACTTTTCCAGAGAAATTATCAAAATTTCATGACTTTCCATGACTTTCCTGACCAAAATAAAATCCCCTAACTTTCCATGACTTTTCAGAATTCCATACCTGGTGGACACCATGCAATGCCATCAAACCTTACTTTTACTTTTGACGTGAGTTTTTTCTGTTCATGAGTTTTTTAATTAGGCCTCTGCAATTGGATTAGGAGATTTGGATTTAGGTTGGAATTCATTGAATCTGGTGAATTAGTTACCAAAAATCAAGAAGTAAAAACCAAAAAAATAGAAAGAAATTATGACATAAAATATGATTTCAGTAAGTTTTCATGATATAAAATTTAAAGAGGAAAAGAAAATTTACGCACAAATGAACCGTAAAACACATTTTACATCCTAGTTATCGTGGTTGAAAGTTGAACTTTACATCCGTAAAATAAAATCCCGTTTCTATATGAAATATTAATATATTTTTCTACTTTACCGCCCGTTAAATAATCACCCGTAAAATATTCATAAAATTAGAATAAACAAATAAATTGTTGTATGAAGATTATAGAGAAAATCATGGCATGTTTAGCATAATTTTCAAAATGTCTAGCAAGTTTAAAAAATTCAAAAATTGATTTATACTACAATAGAATTGTGCAGTTGTGCGTAAAACGTTGTACATACACTCAGGCTGAAAGGAAGATTACGCCCTTGGTTCAATAAAAGCCCTCGCTTCGCGTCGGGCTTCAATATGAACCGCTGGCGTAATCTTCTACTTTCAGCCCTCGATATGTAAATAACTATTGTAATTATTGATTTGGAAGGGTGTATGTGCTGATTTTGAAGGGTATATTATATTTATATATACTGTCTAGCTCAGTTGCAAGACATATGTGGCTTAAAGTCGCCGGTTTTAAATATCAACTTTTCAGATTACAAAAAATGCTCAAAAATTTGACTAAAAGTAATTAGAGAAAATAGTGAAATCATTTGATGAAAACCGATGGCCTTTTAAGTTTTACCCGACTAACATTATGTAAGGACTCAGATCGGGGCCGGACACAGTTTTTTCTACCACTTATAGGGACCACCGGTTGAAGCACACTGAGCAGGCGCTGATCAGTTATCTAACGCCTCAAACTATCCAAACCGAATCCGTCAAACCAGGATCAGTTCAAATAGAGCATTACTATTACATTTTGGTACAATTTTTGTAAGTACGTCATTTTAAAAATGACCAAAAATCCGTTTATACTTACTTATACGTAGTCATAACGCAGAGAAGCGATAACTAAAGTATATGTGAAATTTCGCACCTATGTATATCTAAAATGGACAATACTCTAGTGAATTTAAAGCCATTGGGCTTTATTATAAAAATAAATAAACACTTTATCTATTTATCCAAGGGTTTTTAAACTTAACATTGAATGTACGGACGGATGCACGGACTTCACCAAGGAAAGATCTCTAACAAAAAAAATAACTTTAGCAGACGATGATGGTCTCAATATAATTTAAAAAAAAGATTCAAAGAGTAATAGTAATAGTAATTTAGTAATAGTAAAATAAACAAAAACTTAGCTTATTATAGTTGATTGTTGACTTTAATGTTGCAAGCGACCTTCGTCCTTGTATGTCACTTGTTGAATTCCCCAATTTTTTTATTTTATGTTTCCTAAAATTGTCTAGATTATTGGATTCATCATAATTGTATTCAACTTTTGAATTATGTTTATGACTTTTTGAAAATGGATTAAAATTAAATAATGTTCGAACTATAATTTTATCACCCGGTAAACCGACAACTCTTTTGCACATATGCACTATTGGATTTGTTGGTAATTTTGCTATTATTATATCACCCCGTTCTATACAATTAAATCGAACGGAAAATCGTTCAGTTAGCAGTATATTATCTGAATATAATGTTGGTTCCATTGATGGTCCTGAACAAATAACTACATCACCAACGTATTCAAACGTACAATGTGCTATGCAAGCATGTTTAGTTGCATGTTCAAAAATTCTTCCAGCTTTTGATAAAAAACTTAAACATTTGAGTTAAAAATATAAGAACAAACAACAAATAGTTTCGTGAACTGTCATAAAAAAAATTTGACGTTTTCTGTTTTCAATAAGTTTCTTCAAGTCCACAATATTTATCTACCTTTCACAAAAACCAAGATGACGTAATTTAGTCCAATTTATTTATTTCAATTTAAAATCGTTCACATGTGGAATAAGCTTGATAAAAATAAAAAGACTTGCAAATTAAATTAAAGTTTTAAATATTTTTATTCCGTAGATTTGATCACTAAAATATTTAATAAAAATCCAAAAACACAATAATATATAATTAGGTAACTTTTGTTTTATTTTAATTTTTATGTAAATTAATAAACTGGTATTGTTTTAATAAACAAATAAACACAGTTCAGTTAGCTGATCAAATTTTTTATTAATTATTGATTTAAAATCAAAATCGAATTGATTTTAATTTTAATTTTTATTGTTTGATTTAATACCAAAATCGAACTGACTTTAATTTTTATTAATTTTTCGATTTTAAAATCAAACACCAACCGAATGAATTTGCAAAAATGCCATCCTAAAATAATAATTTTTTTTCTAAAAATCTAAACGAGACAAAGGTTGTTGAATGCAATCTGTATCTTTCATTTGTTACGTAATGTTTTTAAATAACCGGTTGCAGGGTATCCCGTTTACTATAATGCCTTCTTTTTGTTGGTTTGGTTAACAAGCAAAACTCGAATAGGAATTATGAACACCCTCTTTTAATAGCAACATTCGTTGTGTTTGTTTTTATTATATGAGAAAATGTAAGAAGAGGGATTTATTATATGGGTTTAAATTTCCTCTTATGTACATATTGTAAATAGAGAGCAGGTATATATGACAGGATTCATATAAGAAAAGTCAGGTATGCAGCTTGTGTATTAGTGTGAACGTTTAATACAAAATTTAGCTATTGCAGGATGCGCAGTTGATTATTTATTTTTACGTTTAATACAAAATTTAGCTATTGCAGAATGCGCAGCTGATTATTTACGGACCCTGATCCGTAAGGTCATGCTTGAACAAAATGCTAGTCAGGTAGTTGATAATATGGAAGGAAATATATATAGCACAAGGAGAGTTAAGAAGGCACGGTTATTCACCTCTTCCTAGAAACTGGGTGGTGTTCAAGGGACGCGTTTTAGTCAATTCTTTTATTTTTTTTCACATTTCTTGTAACCTTTGCGGTTTACCAGAGCTCGTTTTGCGAAGATTTCATTTAAAAACCAGATAATAAATACCATTAGTATGTAATCAACACTCACTCACTTAAAATCTAATAACATACATTCGATATAGCTTAGCAGCAAGGAGGCTGGAAGCAAGGAGATGTTTATTTGGTGACGTGTAGCTATCGACTTATGTGATTTCGAGTTGGACATAATTTTACCTAATTGAGCCGTTATTAAATGAAAAAATTGTTAAATTGAAATATTACTTGTAGCTTTGGGTTCTTTGGAAGACTGGTAACATAACCGTTTGTGTAGTCTTTTTGTAAACTGGAATATTTACAGTATTTTATTCTACAACGAAAAAAGATTGCAAGCTCAACATTGAAATATATTACACAATTCCATAAATTTGTACGAACACGAACAATATAAAACAAAATATGTTAAAATTTCTCTAAAAATTTCACAACTGCATGTCCAATCCAATATCAATTACTGAAACATAAAAAAATAAATTAAAATCCCTATTACCTTCATTAATTTCAATCAACGAACCTAAGTGTTACCCGAAGCAAAAATATCTTTCACAAAAAATAAAAGTTTGTTATTGAAAGAAAATGATGGATTGTCTTGTTATTTTCTTTCAGAAAACTAAAAACTAAATTATTTATTTATTTAAAAAAATAATGAAATGATTTTCTTTATATTTTGATGCAGAAGAAAAAAACAACAAAATAAAAAGGAAAAGGAAAGGAAAATTGTTTCCGTAATTACTGATACATTTTTTATAAAATACAAAAATAACACTAAACTTTCTGATGATGCTGAGTAAGAATGAAAATTATGAAGCAAAATAAAAAATTAGAAAGAAAATAGGAAAAATAAAAAATGAAATAACTTTGAAACAACGAAAGAAATTTGATGGAAACGTTAGAGATATTGCTACTTTTGTAAGTATAGACACTTTCAACAATATAATAAGATGATAGATGTGATAACATCAGAAGATAAAAGAATATTTCAAATTTGATTTATAATCTTTTTTCGAAAATTTATTTTGAAAATAATTTTGTTATTTGTTATAAACGTCAATTAATTCAGAACTCGGCAGTTGATGGAGGAACTCAAGGTAGAAACTGATTCAATTGATTTCGTTTACTTTGCTGAATTAAAAATAAACGCTACGTGTGACATATGACAAAAGAAATGGACTAGAAGGACAAAATTGTGTTTTTAGGCAAATCATTAGTAGTATGTTGTTCAACGAGCACAGGGTATGTAGCTAAATTCCCTTATCGAACATTCAAATAAAGAATTATGAACTCATATAATGTAATTTGGAGACTTTAAAGTGAATATCAAACAGATACGGCCATCATGCTGGGTATAAAAAATGCTTTTACTCGTACCTAGATTTTTGGTACTAAAGCGCTGCTAATTGTTTTAGCCAGAAACACCATATCAAGTTTATTTCATTTAAGGCATAGTTGGATTTTGTTCAATTATGAATTAAGGCCTCTTACATATATTAATCAATCAAAGCTAGACTGTTAACTTTACTTTAACTTATCTTTATCTCAAGCCCAGGTAACATGTTTATTCTAATACAAGCAAACATGCTTCTTTCATATTTGCTACCGCTACTGCTACCGCTACTGGTCGAATATAAAAGATAGTTTTATTAGTTTTTTTCAACAAATAAAAAATATTGTCACGATAACAAAACAAAAGAACAGAACAAATACTAGAACTAGATAAACAATATTCCCTAGAAAATAGAAAACTGTTTTTAAATATTTTCAATATTTGGATTGTGATAGAAATAAACAAAGAAAATAAATGAAAACCAATGTAGCATTTCCACCAAAAAAATTTTTTTTTAAAACTGGAATAGCTTTTGATTGTATAAATAAAGAATTCATGACGCCAAAAAATAAAAGTTAACAAAATTCCTACAAACATAGTTCGATGACTTTGTCCTTTAAATTATTGTTCATATTTTATGCACAAAAATTTTTCAAAGCAAAAATATTTTAAAAATTTTCTTGGATTTTATCCAAAACTGTATAACACACCGGAAGGTGTAGGGTTCTTTTCTTTCTACAAGAAATAATTGTTTTGAATAATATTTGTAATTTTTGTATAAAAAGAAATAGGAAAAAAAAACAAAACAACAAGAAAAATTATTATAGAAAGCAAAGAATATTTATTTTAAATTGTTTATTGACTAATACTATGGCTCATAAAACATGAAGATATATAAATACGAAGTAGAAATTTATTTAATAATACTTTGTTTGGGGCTGTTAGAAGGAGTGAGAAGGCAGAGATTTGTTAGCTTGTATTTATGAAAATTTAAAATTCATTTTATTTCATTTTCTATGAGTCTAGATAAGATTTAATACGAAAATAAAGACGTTTCGGGAATTTGATTTGAATGCGAAAGTTTTCAGAGATTATTTGAATTGAAAGATAATTGAAAGAAATACATTTTGTTATTTCTATTATGAAGCTATTCATGTCAAAATTATACATATTTGAATAGTTTTATGAAAAACATTGACAAAATGTGTTGTTTTATGTCTATTTATATGAATTTGTATGAACACAAAAAATGAATTAGTTATACTTGTACTCACGTTTCCGTTCTAGCTCAGTTGTTAAAGTGCTAGCTATAACACAAGGGTGCCGTGTTCAATGCCCGACCGATGCCACTTTTAATTATTTAGAATGTGTTTTTTCATGCTGGTAGTTCATTCTGAATGCATAGCAAAAGGAATCGACCAACATGCTATCTGGGAATGTTTAAAGCTTTTGAGTCATGTGGTGGAGTGGAGTTCAATACTAGGTAAAAACAAGTTGATTCGATTAATAAAAACTCTATAATTTATGTTTTACTTATTGTTTTTATTTTATGAATATTATTGCTTTTCATCATTTGCATTTTGTATTTATAGCGTACACTATATCGTTACCGATTGTTCCTTTGCCCCTGACTGATCTAATTTTATCAAAAAAACCAAGCATCGTATATATTCAAAAGCAAATTAGACAAATTATCTTACAATATGTAAATAGAATTTTCATTTAAATATATTTTTCTTATCTACATTCATGCTTCTCTTATAATAATCAAATATAGAATTTTAATGTACTCCTGGTGAATAAAGAGAAGATATATTAAAAAGTAAACTGATAATAGGGTAAAGGTGTGTGATGTTTTTTTAATATTGTTCTCATTTCTACAAAAACACACAAATCTACCCTGGTTTAGATATAATGTCTTACAAACAAGAAGTAAACGTAAAATAAAAATAATATTTAAATTTTTTTTTTGCTCAAAACACAAGAGAAATAAAAGTACGTGAATTGAATATCGAAATCTATTACTAAAAAGTTTTCAGTTGATTATTGTATTTTATATATTTTGTTTTGTATCATTTTGTCATATAAAACAACCTTTGAACGACCTCCCAAAACTAAGATAACAAAAACTAAGTCGTTTTTTTTTTAAACTTAATCAAATCTTTAAACGAACGAAGATATATTACAACCACGTACTTGGGATTCATTGACAAATATTGTACAGCATGTATTATTGATGATTGTTAGTCGTGATAATTATTTTGAAAGTTGTGTATTTGAGATGCGAATTTAGAATTCACTGGTTTAAAGTTTTTAACTATAAGCAGTAATTGAAATTCACTAGAACAAAATGGTTATTGCACATCCCTATCCACATCCACAGCCAAATTCACATCAACATCCACATCCACATCCACATCACCAGCCACATCCACATCCACGTCTACATCCACATCACCTTCCAGATCCACATTCACATCCACATCCACATCCACATCAACATCCACATCCACATTCACATCCACATCCACATCCACATCCACATCCACATCCACATCCACATCCACATCCACATCCACATCCACATCCACATCCACATCCACATCCACATCCACATCCACATCCACATCCACATCCACATCCACATCCACATCCACATCCACATCCACATCCACATCCACATCCACATCCACATCCACATCCACATCCACATCCACATCCACATCCACATCCACATCCACATCCACATCCACATCCACATCCACATCCACATCCACATCCACATCCACATCCACATCCACATCCACATCCACATCCACATCCACATCCACATCCACATCCACATCCACATCCACATCCACATCCACATCCACATCCACATCCACATCCACATCCACATCCACATCCACATCCACATCCACATCCACATCCACATCCACATCCACATCTACATCCACATCCACATCCACATCCACATCCACATCTACATCCACATCCACATACTCACCTCCATCCTTTGCAGATCCACCACCATTTCACATCCAGATCCAACTGTCAACGAGTGTCAAAAGCGCGTAAAACGAGCAGCCAACATTACAGTACTACAAAGTCAGAAATATTGATGTATCAGCAAAAGCGAGTTCCCATAATAAATGTCGACAAAAGTTCCAATAATAACTGTCGACAAGTCAAAAATGGTAAGTGTGGTGCCAATTTGCAAACCATTTACAAGAACTCCCTCTTAAATGAGAGCAATGAATTCTGAATGAAATCCATAGAGACCACCGGTGTTGTTTTTATACGAGTGTCTTCCTCACTCAAAAAGACGAACGACTTTTGCGATTAACTTTTATATCTTTGCTTGGGTGCAAGTTAACCAACGGAATACTAATCACTATAGAAGAAAACATGTTCTAGACCGAGTTGTGAAAACTTGACCATTTTGTTTTCCTGAAACTTGGTATATAAGTAGTATGGACAAAATAAAAATACAGCTTGGTTTACAATTTTTTTTAAATTGCATAGTTTAAGCATAGGAGGCACTCCAACATACATGAAAAATGAAAATTTTACCAATCCGACGTAACTTTAAAATTAAATTTCTCAAGAACGGCTATACCAATTTCAACAAACTTTTTTTTGTTTGATAGGTGATTAGTTAATCTTTAGAAACAAAAATTAATTAAACGTTTATGTAAGTAACTGTAAAATTAAACTATTAAAAAAACTTTTCTAAAGATGGCGCTAGGGTCAAAGATCAATTGAATTTAAATTTTTTTTATGCCATGAAAATCAAAAATGGTCAAGTTCAAAATTGGACTTCTTCAACTGTGTAGATTACGTTTTTCATCCATAAATGATTTTTGGAGGTGTGGATTATTTGCGATTGATTGCTCCAATAAAAATAGGTAAAGTTCTTTTGAAAACTCTGCTTTGTAAATGTGAATTTAAATAAATATTTCAATTTTTTCTAACAGTACTATTTGAAGAAACAGAACAGAAATCAAAATAACGATTCAATAGATATAATATTTTGTAACGAATTTTTATTTTTGCTCAAAAATTAAATTTTCTGAGCCACTTCCAGAAAAAATTTCTTTTGGTGCAAGAAACACAAAGGCATTTTTTTTTAATAAACGAACATGTGTCGCAAAATCATTGAAGATGATTTTTAATAAAATTGTTTTTTTAAATACATATCTCATGAAATATGCAGATTTCAAATTATATTAACATTTTTGTACGAAAAAAGTCCTTAGTCATTTTTTGCCTAAATCGTATAGGAAAAAAAAAATCGAAAGTATTGGAACTCGCAAAAACAAATATAAAGTAAAAGTACTAATTTTTTTTTTCTGTTCACGACTATATTTTATTATTTTTATTCCATAGCAGAAGAAGAAAACTAGTACTTTTTCGCTATCCTTAGTATTTGTTTTTTACGAGTTACGAAGACAAGACAAGAAATATAAATTTTAGGCAAAAAATGACCGGAACTTTTTTGTATAGAATTGAATTTCCTACAAAAATATTTATATGATTTGTTTTTAAATCGGCAAATTTCATTTTATTTTTAATAATCAAAAAATAATATAATAATAATAATAAGCAAATTTTATAAAAATCAACTTCGATGATTTTGCGGCACGTGTTCTTTTTATTTAAAAAAAAATATATTCATGTGTGTATACATTAAGATTCCAAATCCTATAAACATCAAAATCCCAAAACATCAACTGCATCTTTCATTTCGTATCCACAACCATTTTCCTATATTGATATGCGTTTTACAATCCTTACAGTTATCTTTACTAATTGTTGCCGTTAATTATCCGACCAATGGATTAAAATTTAAATATTCTTCCAACGTTTCAATCAACTAATTATATATATGCATGATAACCCAATTTCACCATTTAATTTAATCAAATCATAATATGAATTTTTAATTTGTTTGCATTTTTCTCGTAATCACTAAACGGGATTCGAAATTCTTAAGCAAACACATTACCTCAAAACCATACTTATACCAAATCTCAGGAAAAACAAACAAACACACTTCAATCGGAAAATTAGAACAATTTTTTTCTTCATTTTCACTTTAATTTAAAAATAAAATTATTCACCGATCTTTTGCAAACTAGTTTTTTATTTCGTTACATTTTCTTTAGTTTTTCCAATCAATTCATTTTCATTAAATAACATAGATTTTTTTTTGCTACTCTTAATGTAACAGGCAGCAGCAAAAAAAACTAATATGTGAATGGATAATAAAAATTATTAGAGAATAGAAGAAAATTGTTTAACAAGATTTTCTTGTATTTTACTTAATTTTTTTTGTATATAATCGAATATTTGCTTCAATTCATTTTTTATCATATTATGTCAGCGTTTTTTATGGAATTTTCATTCGTTTTTCTTTATGATTTTAGAACAGATCAAAGATTATGTGATTGGTTTGTAGTTTGTTTTGGGAAAATTCTATTTGTTGGTTATCTAAAATGATAACTAATCAATTTATTGAAGGAAAACTTGAGAAAGGAAATGTGGGTTTTTTTAGTTTTTTTGTTGATTTTTATTTCTGTTACAAATACGATTAGTAAATAAATTCCGTTTGCAGAAATGTAATTTTTTGTTCAGTTTAGTGAAATAGAAGGATTTGAGGTTTTAGTTTGGAAACTAAGCGTCTTAGGGTTTACTGAGTTGTAATCATCTAGAACTACTCATTTATTTGTATTCGATATGCAAAGCAAACAATTTGACAAAGAAATGAGACCAACCCAGTTGTAAAGAACAACAAGCTATTTATTTTTATGGTAAGCTTCAACCGATATCCGATTTTAATAAAACAAAATAAAGATTTGGTAAGGTTTTCAATAGTTCTGCATTTTAGTTTCCGATGTCACTTCCGATTAATATTTCTTTTTAAATTCTTTCATCTCTTTTGAAAGTCTTTTGAATCAACTAGTAAGAGGTCTACAGAATAATTTACACTTACTGTTTTGCAGTAAACAATATTGCGAAGCTGATGCTAACGCAATATTTCGAAATATGCTAAATCAAAAGCATTCGATCGAATCTGGCATGCCAACTTGATCAACAAGCTCATTGCGTCCGGTTTTCATCATGCAATCGTGAGTTTGATTCAAAATTTTCTGTCTAACCGATTCATCTCGGTATGTATAGATGGATTTTCTTCTGAGTTTAAATTAATTAACACTGGTGTACCCCAGGGCTCAGTTTTATTTCCCACTTTATTTTTAATTTATATCAACGAACTTTTGAAAATCACCAGTAACCCAATAAATAGTTTTGCAGATGAAAGTACACTACACAAGTTATTCGTCCCCCTATATTTAAAGGGTAAAATGCATGAACGAATAAATCCCGCCCGGAAAGACGATGCCATAGAAGTAAATGAGGACCAAAAAAATCGCCGATTGGGGTGAAAAGAGTTTGGTCAATTTTAATTCCACCAAAACACAGCTATTGATTGTTTCCAGATCAAAGACCGAACTTCCCAACGATATTTCAATTAATATGTACGACGACCAAATAGACAAATGTGAAAGCATTCGTTTATTGGGAGTCACAATATCCAATGACTTACTCTGTAACGATCATTATATAATGGCCATGGCGAAGAGCGCGTCAAGAAAACTCGGCTGCCTCAATAGATGTAAAAAATATTTCACTCCGTATCAACTACTCCACATTCATAAGTCCTATATACGTCCCTGTTTGCTTTGCTTTGTCTGAATCAATAGCCTTGAGTGCCTTTAATCCACAAACATTTAAAAAAAAGCGTCCACCATCATCTTAGAACGCATGTTGTTGTAGAACGTAGGTCTTAAAAGGTATCTTTGTGTTGTTGTGACACATTTTGTAATTCCTACTACACAACACTTTTTATTAAAAACATATATAATGGACCTACATGCCAGTTAATGAACAAAAAATAACCTTCGTTAATCAAAAATTATCGACATCAAACTACGTTCTGCGCATAGAATCTCATAAAAACTTGTTTCTATGATTTAAATTTGTTAAAAAAGAGTGCTACAATGCCAGGATAAGAAACGTTCAATTTTGAGCTTCCGTTTGTAGCTTACTACAAGAATTGGGTATTTCCCGAGAACATCTCAATCTTGGGATTCGAGCTTACACAAAATACTGAAACTTTCAACTCTCGATATTCGAGATTCCTCATAAAAATATTCTCGACTTATCGAAAAAAAATTGTATAAAGTCCTGAAATTAGTGTAAAAGTAAAGAAATGCCATTCAAATATAATTAAAAAACCACATACTGTCAATTCCCGTGTCGAACTTTAACTACGATTTAAGTAGTAGACATTCTCAAATGAACCTATTTTAGATCTTTTCGTCCTTTATTGCCTGTAAATAAGAACTTTTTACTCTCGATAAATTTATTAACTTCTACAAAATCTAAAAACATACTATTTAACATCTTAGTAGAATCTCAAAAAACTATTTACAGACTACTTATTCTTAAAATACTACTTTACACCTAAATAAGCTGTTTTTCAACACCTTACTAAGTACTTATCATATCCTAAGAACTTAAAAAGTCCTTTCAATTCTATGAACGTTCAAAATTAACATCTTATTTGAATCTTCAAAAACTATTTACGATTCGGATCTATTTCGCATCAAACCCGACAAACATTTTTATACATGAAAATAGCGCTCGTATATTTAAGTTGTAAATTGGAAAGGTATGCGTGTAATTTTGATTATAAAGCCATTCTTCGGCATTTTTTTAATGATACAATTTAAAAGACCAAAATTCAGAAATCAAAAAATTTAAATATTTGAATTATGTGTAGAAAATAATACTAATTTTCCATAATTTTTCAATATTATGAACAATTAAATTAAAATATCGATAAATCGACATGAAACAAGACAAATATAAAATATTAAAAAAATATATTTTTTTAAATCACTAAAATTAATTATTGAAAGGGTCTGTTTGTTTAGCGAGATTGTTTGTATTACATTCACTAAAAAATTTTGCATGTAAATTATTTCCTAAAATGTTAAATAAAACCAGCCATGTTAGAATACATATACATATAAAAATACTTTTTATTTTTCTATTTTTATTGCTTGTTTTTTTGTTTACTTTTATTATCATCAAACAAATTTCGTTAAACACGATAAAGCAAAATTCAGAATCATCACATAAGCAATTTACCGGATCGTGCAAATATTTAAAGCCAGATAATAAAAGGTCAGATCTACGATTTGTTAGTTTTTTTTTAGGATAGGAACTTGTCGGTGTGCTAATTCTCTATGATGGGTTGGTGTATGAGCAAATAATTATCGAAGGAGACGTGATCGAATTTGAGGACAGTGTGAAGTACATATTTAGGAATAATAGTGCAAATGAACTTGAGTATAAGCAAAAATGTGGAAAAAGTAGGGAAAAAATTGGATTAATATCAAGAATATCCAAAAAGTTAACGATAGACGCAAAGATTAACCTGTATTATTCAATAATAGCGCAACATTTTGAATATTGTTCTACATGGTTAATTATGTATTATGAAGCAGAAATATAAAGACTGCAAAAATTTCAAAATAAAATAATGCGCGTAATCTTAAGGGTACCAAAATGGACGTGTTGTTTTGAATGTATGTTTGTGGATATGGAAGATGAAAAATAAAAAACTACCAGAGTATATGTCAAATAATGTTATTTATAATTATGAAGTGTATCAGTACAGGCTGAGAAATATTGATGATTTTAGGCTACCGAAACATCGAACTGTATTTGGTCAAAATACAACACAAAGGTTTAAAATTATTTAACCAATTACCTCACGATGTGAAAAACGAAATAATTGAAATTAGATTTAAAAGACTAACCATAAAGTTTATCAAAGAAAATGTTGAACTATCCGATATTTTAAAGACGTTATAGTAAATGTAATTTTCTTCAACTAATGTAAATTATAAAATGTACTTTAAGTTTAAATGTAAATGGGTAATTCTTTTATAAACCGAACACCTTTCTGACCGACCCATTTTTGATTTGGCTGAAATTTTTTTTGCGCATTCTATGTCAAAAAAAAAGATATACGTGTTCAAGGATTTTTTTTTTTTTTTTTTTTTTTGAAAATAGAGCTGTTCTAAATTTCGCGAATTTAGTGATTTTTGGTGCTATGTACCTACGTAAACGTTAAGTTGCACTTCCCTGTAGAATAATCAAGTTCTAATTATTTTTTATATTGTTACTGTTATTTTGATGTTGATTGTAAAAATAGAAATTGAAATCGATCGCTCTCTCAATCGTGAACCGTGGACGAGGAAACATCATTTATCTATAATCTTTACCTTATAAATAAATATTAATAAATATTATAAATTCTACTATTAATTATTATTTTGGGATTACATGGGCAAATGTTTACAATAGCAACTATTACATTGGCGACAGAGGAAAATGGAGATTTTCAAGCAACACTATAATGGTAAATATTGTGCTTCAAAATTTGTGTTAAAAAAAAATAATTTGGTGAATAGTTTTGTGATACAACAAATATTTAAATTACTGCTAGCTTCATTCGTAATTTTTTTTGTAATTGGATGTTTTATATAAAATATTTCAAATATGCCGTTCATTGGTACGATCGAAAATTTTATTCCCGGTTCAGATTTTGAAGAGTATTTGATGCGAATGAAAGAAATATTTAAATGCAATGCAACAAAAGAAGAACAAAAAGTTTCCTTGTTTCTCACGTTAATTGGAGGTGAAACGTTTAGTATATTGAGAAAATTAATGTATCCTGATGATCCAACGGAAAAGAGTTTTAAAGAAATTGAGACTATTCTTAAAACACATTTTAAGCCAACAAGGAATTTAATAGCGGAAAGCTTCAAATTTCTCAAACGTGACCAGTTACCAAATGAAACTATTTCGGAATATATCATTGAATTAAAAACTCTCGCAACCACGTGTGAGTACAAAGCGTTTTTAGACCGTATGCTTCGCGATAAGTTTGTTACTGGACTTAAAGACCAAAATATTCAAGGTCTTTTGTTAAATAAATGCGATGAAAATAGCACTTTTCAAAAAGCTAGTGAGTATGCTATACATTTGGAGTTAACCGGAATTGAACAGAGAAAGATACGAGAAGATACAGCTATTGGGATAAATTTAATTCAATCGAATGATCAATCACGTCACCAATATTCAAGGCCACGTAATCGATCAAGATTTCGGAGTTTTAATCGAAGAAGAAGTTCGTCTAAATATAGTACTTATCGTACAAATTCACGATCAGGTTCAAGATCAACACATCAATGTTCTAGATGTCCATACAACCATTCTTCCAATCGCTGCCCTGGTGTACGAATGAAATGCTTCAACTGTGGAATTGTGGGTCATCATGCAAAGAGATGTTCAAAAAGGGACGTAAATAATTTAAATTTTAATAACTTAAGAATAAATCAGTTTAGTTTAGAAATATTAACAAAACCACCAGTTTATGTTAGCTTAAAAGTAGAAAATATTAAAATTGATTTTGAGTGTGATTCCGGCGCATGTCTTTCCGTAATAGATTTTCTTACTTATAATAAATATTTTTCCAATTATCATATTAAACAATATACTAATATTAATTTTGTAAAATTACTTTCAGGTAGTAATGTGGAGGTTGTCGGAGGTTTTGCCGTGAATGTAGAAGCAAGAAACATAAAATATAATACCGTTTTAACAGTTGTCCGAACAAATAAACCATGTCATCCAATTATGGGTCGAAACTGGATGGATTTGATATACCCTAACTGGCAAAAATTTTTTGAAATTGCTTATGAAGATAATAATGCAATCGACACAACATTTGTGAACAAAGTTACTTCTCAATTATCGGATAACATAAGCAAGGTACGCAATTTATTTCCCAGTGTTTTTGATTGTAATAGTAATTCGGATCCTATTTTGGGATTTGAAGCTGACTTGGTTTTGAAAGATGATGCACACCCAATTTTCCATCGATCATATAATTTACCTTTTAGATTACGTGATCAAGTGGAAAAAGAGCTCGAACTGATGGTGTCAAAATCAATTTTAAAACCAGTTACATCCAGCGACTGGGCTTCACCTATAGTGGTAGTAGCTAAACCTGATGGAAGTATCAGAATTTGCTGCGATTTTAAAATTACTATAAATAGATATTTGACAACGGAGCATTATCCTCTTCCTATTATTGATGAAGTATTAGCTTCGTTGGCAAATTATTCTTATTTTTGCGTTCTTGACCTGAAAGGAGCTTATCAACAGCTTTCGGTTTCTGAAAGGTCGAAACCTTTATTAACTATAAATACCCACAAGGGATTATTCCAATTTCAGCGTCTCCCATTCGGGGTAAATTCTGCACCATCCATATTTCAAAGGATAATGGAAACGGTACTTAAAGATATTAACGGTGTCGAAATATATCTCGATGATATATTGATAGGCAGTAAAACACAAGAAGAACTTTATCAAAAACTTATTTTAGTTCTTAACAGATTAAAACAGCATAATATTAAATGCAATTTTGGTAAATGCGAATTTTTTAAAGATAAGGTTAAATATCTTGGCCATATTATTTCAGCAGCCGGACTTCGTCCAAATCCAGAAAAACTGGAAGCCATTGAAAAGGCACGTAGCCCTAAAAATATTTCGGAACTTAAATCATTTTTAGGTATGATTACATATTATGGAAAATTTATTCCAAATCTTGCCTTACACTTACATCCGTTATACGAACTTTTGCGAAAAGATTCCAAGTTTGTGTGGAGCAATGATTGTGAAAAATCATTTAACAATTGTAAATCCTTTTTGTTGCATTGTGATAATATTTTAACACACTATGATCCGCAGAAACCAATTGTGATTTCCTGTGATGCCAGCCCATATGGAGTTGGTGCTGTATTGGCACACATAATTGATGGCAAAGAACGGCCAGTTTTATTTGCGTCATCCACATTAAGTGTCTCAGAAAGGAACTATAGTCAGTTACATAGAGAGGCTCTCGCGATACTTTTTGCGGTACGAAAATTTAATAAATATATTTTTGGGAAACCTTTTGTCATTTACAGTGATCATCGGCCTTTAAAACATATTTTCAGTAATTCAAAAAATCTATCCGCTGTAGCAGCAGCGAGATTACAACGTTGGGCTATAATTTTATCGATGTATCAATACGAGATTCGTTATCGGAAAAGCTCGCTCATGTGCAATGCTGATGCCTTATCTCGGTTACCACTAGATAAACCTACGGAAGTTGATGAATATTCTATTAATTCGTTTACTGATTTAGATATTAATTCTTTTAATTCTGAGTGCGAAAGCCCATTGACTAAAATTCAAATTGCTGAAGCAACAATGAAAGATGAAATTTTAGTGCGAGTTCATGAATATATAGTAAACGGTTGGCCAAAGACGAGTATCCCATTGGAACTCAAACCATATTATCGAATTTCTGACTCTCTATCATGTGAGGATAATTGTATTTATTTCGGAGATAGAATTTTAATTCCCTCAATATACCACAAAAATATTTTGGAATTGCTTCATCGGGAACATCCGGGTATTGTTAGATCCAAACTATTGGCTAGATCCTCAGTCTGGTGGCTTGGTCTAGATAAAGACATTACCATGTTTATTAACACTTGCAAAAGTTGTAATGTCAATAGAAAAATGGTACCTGACTGTCCCACTAGTACTTGGGAACCAACTACAAAACCGTTTGATAGAATACATTTGGATTTATTGCAGTTTGGAAAATATCATTTCTTAATTTCTATGGATGATTTCAGCAAATGGGCGGATATTTACTTATTATATAAAACCGATGCACGGAATGTCTTAGACAAGCTAAAAATACAATTCGCAAATTTTGGTTTTGCTAATGTTATTGTATGTGATAATGGACCGCCATTTAATTCAATAATGTTTGAACGATTCTGCCAGTCTCATGGTATTATTTTAAAACATAGTCCACCGTACCACCCGCAAAGTAATGGGTTGGCGGAACGCGGTGTTCAAACGGTTAAGGCGTTGTTACGTAAGAATTTATCGGATAACTGTACGCTAGATATTCAATCCCAAATTCTCAACTTTTTGTTCTCCTATAGAAATACACCTTCTACAGTCACTGGCAGAGCACCCGCTGACCTCATTTTCGTAAATAAACCGAAAACATTACTATCCTTGGTAAGTAATAGATCATGTTTAAGCAAAGAAATTAAAAACATTTCTAAACCTTTCCCGAAACAGGTGAGATTTAATATTGAAAATAACACAAGAAAGTTTAAGGAAGTTTATAAAAATAATTTCGATTTAGGTATTGGACAGGAGATTCTATATTACAATAAATTTAACCGTAAATTTGATAAATTTATTTTAGGGAAAGTCATTAAACGTATTTCAAAATTTGTATATTTAATATCTATTAACGGGAACACTAGAACAGCTCATAGAGACCAATTAAAAGTCTTCCAAAGAAGAAGAAATTTCATACAATATTCACCAACCAGTTCATTGTTTAAAAATTTACTTCCTGAACCTATCGACGATACAAGGCGTAATAAAAGAAAACGGGAGGAGAATTATGTATGGCATCCGAGATCCAAGAGAACTAGATATTTATTGCGAGATAAGCCGCGGAATCGAATTCAAAATTAATTTTTTTTGTTGTCACTTAGATTTTGTCATATAAATTGTTGAGATGTTAAATTGATATGTTAAATTTTGTTAAATTTTAAAATTGTTATTAATGTTTACAATTGTTTTAATTTTGTTAAATTGTTAAATTTTTTTTTAGTACTTTAAATAATTTTGAATTATATAATTTCTTAGATTAATGGTTGATTGAGGATTGATTTCTTTTAAAGAGGAGAAGAGTGCTATGTACCTACGTAAACGTTAAGTTGCACTTCCCTGTAGAATAATCAAGTTCTAATTATTTTTTATATTGTTACTGTTATTTTGATGTTGATTGTAAAAATAGAAATTGAAATCGATCGCTCTCTCAATCGTGAACCGTGGACGAGGAAACATCATTTATCTATAATCTTTACCTTATAAATAAATATTAATAAATATTATAAATTCTACTATTAATTATTATTTTGGGATTACATGGGCAAATGTTTACAATAGCAACTATTACTATTACACTTGAAGACTTATTTTCAAAAATTCGTAGTTCCGAATCTATAAGAGCTACAAAATTTTCATTCACTACTTTTTTGTAGCTGAAAAACTGAACTTTGAGGAAAAAATATTTTTTATAAAAAATTTTAACAAATTCATATTATTATAAACAATCTAATTGTTTAAACCAATTTTTAACAATTGCCCCCAAAACAAATCCAGTTCTTAGTATTTTCATTGTATTTTCCGTTAAATTTTACGTCAAAAGCATGTTTTTAAAATATGGTGCCTTTTCAATTATTCTTAAAATATTAATTTATGTAGCGCGTAACGACCCAAAAAACGACTTTTTGCTAATAAAATTAAATCTGTAACTTGTATCAAAAAAAGTTTAATGTGAAAGTTGTAGATAATTAAAAGGTCTACAACTTTTGTCTAGACTAGTTTTTGACATAACCTCAAAATTTTAAATTAAATTGCAAAAAATGTTACAAATCATCTTTGTAACAATTATTTATTGAAAATTTGCATAAAAAAAATTTATGGGTTATTCGTTTTCAAACCGAATCTCCTGACTTGTTAGAAAACAAATCTTGATTGAAACAAAAAATTATTATCAAGCGTTTGGAAAAAAAATCCATCCAGTGCACCACGTAATTTCAACCTGTCTGTTGTATTAGCCACCACTGCCATGACAAACTTTGACAAATAATAATAGATGGTAAAAAATATCTTAGTAAATAAAAAAAATCAAGTAATGAAAAATAAAATAATAATTCTTAATATCTATAATATATATCTTAATATCTATAATATATATCTATAATATATATATTCTTAATATCTATAATAATTCTTAATAAAATAATAATTCTTAATAAAACATATATGTACTTTATTGGAATAACCACATTTGTATAGTTGACAGATTAATAATAATATTTTTTAATTGAAAATTTTCACAAAATTTTTTTTTTCATGCAAAGAAAATATCTTAGCTTCTAATTCTTGAAAATATATTGGAATTGCATTGCATGATATTTTTGAGTTCCCTTTATCGATTTCGCTTTTGTAAATCGTTCTGGGTGAATTCCATATGTGACTTACACGACACGAGACACCTGTTTTGTCATTTTTGATAATATTTAGGGTATAAATATAATTTTTTTAATTTTTCATTTTTAAGAAATAATATTTATAAGCATATACATATTGAGTCATGCCCTTAGTTTTTTAATTTAGGCTTTCATTTTAATAATATTAATATAATAAATCAGTTGTGACTTACACGACATCAAATCCATTGGTTTCAGAGTTATCAATGACAACTCAAAAATCCTGTTAATTGTGTAGCTAAATACTTTATAAACTGTATTGGATGGTTTTTGAGAAATACAAACAACAACAAAACGGCTTGAACTTAGTAAAAAACTTTTTATTTTTTACAAAAAAAAAATGTTCGCGTGACTTACACGACATAATAATTGTGAATTACACGACACTTAATATTATAATTAGATATTTACACCATATGAAGGATTAATTAAATTATATTCATGTAATTGACTGAAAAGTCAATAGAAATAATAATATTTCAAAATAAGTTAGGGTTATACGAACTAAAATTAATTTAAATTTTGAAATTCGTATAATCCTGTGTCAGCCGAAAATGTAGCCCTTAAACCTCGACTGCATTTGTATTGTGGTTCGGGCAACTTTAGTTTTATATTTTTAATGTCAACTATTGGGTTGACATCGAGTTTCTTGGGGTAAAAAAAATGTTGCCTGTCTTTATGATATTTTAGGAAGTTTACATGAGCACTTTAGGGGCCAACTTTAAAAAACTTAAATATTTTCGATTTGTTTTTTCAAAAATAAAAAATTCATGATAACAACTTTAAAAAAAAATAACTATATGATGGAAAATAACAATTTTAAAATTTGACTTTGTTGTATACTTTTGCATGGAATTCACCTCTGATAATAATTTTTTTTTCTTCGTAATCATCATTTGTAGAATAGCGACAAGTAATGTTTGGCAATGATTCTGTCGCCCAATTAAATGGTTCTCGTGGTGTTCGAGTAGGCTCATTTATTCTCTGAAGACTCGCTCGCAAAAATAGTTTATGGGATCGAATTTGTTGAATGGGATGGAAATTTTAGGATTGTTTTATGATAAGAGCTTATGATTTATTTGAAAAGAAATGGTCTTTATGACAAAAGAATCTAGGCGACGTCATGCTGGATAGAAATTGGAGCATGACACACGAAACGAAGTAGAGAGTAATAAATAACGAATTCTATTACTTTAAACTTTAACTTTAACCAATATTTAAAAAAAAACCAAAAGAAAAAAAAACGAAAACAAGTTACAGATTTGATTTTTGTAGCAAAAAACCGTTTTTTGGGTCGTTACGCGCTACATAAATTAATATTTTAAGAATAATTGAAAAGGTACCATATTTTAAAAACATGTTTTTAACGTAAAATTTAACGGAGAATACAATGAAAATACTAAAAACTGGATTCGTTTTGGGGGCAATTGTTAAAAATCGATTTAAACAATTAAATTGTTTATAATAATATGAATTTGTTAAAATTTTTTATAAAAAATATTTTTTCCTCAAAGTTCAATTTTTCAGCTACAAAAAAGTAGTGAATGAAAATTTTGTAGCTCTTATAGATTCGGAACTACGAATTTTTGAAAATAAGTCTTCAAGCCAAAAATCACAAAATTCGCGAAATTTAGAACAGCTCTATTTTCAAAAAAAAAAAAATAAATCCTCGAACACGTATATCTTTTTTTTCGACATAGAATCCGCAAAAAAAGTTTCAGCCAAATCGAAGAGGTGTCAATGAATTTTCATCAAAATCCGATCGGTTTGTAAAAGAATTACCCAAATGTAAAAAATGTAAATTTAATAGCATATTGCTAAATGTATATAAATCAATTAAATCTAATTTTGTGAACAAAAATTTAAGAATGGTATCCGCAGCAAGTAAGGTAACATTTTGGCGAATGAGAGTTCCAACAATAACATCGTATAGGTTTTATTGCATTTTTTGTTTTTTAAGGATTTAACCTTTTACCGAAGACATGTTCCAGATAGGCGTTTTGTTTTTTTGACGTAAAAACCCCATTTGAATATTTACTAAAAAAATGTGCCAGGAATGCAATTCATATAGCACTGATATTAGACGATCGCACGCACTGTTACACTACACTCAACTCAAAAGTAGTTCAGATAGTGCAATTAAATGTTTTAAACAAAATCGGTTTTTTTAAATATTTGATAAAAAAATTTAAAAACAAACTGGAATTTTCGAGAAATTTTGAGAAATTCTAAAGATTCGGGCTTTCCCGAAATATTAATTATTTCAATTCTCGAGATTCAAAATAGAAATTCTCGTTGTAAAATTCACGCCGGAAAATTCTCGAAACCCAACTCTACGTTCAACTGAACAATAGTTAAAATTCCACAGGGACACTAACTTTTTCGTGATATTGCATCATCCACCGGACCCGTTATCTCAGAATTTCGTTTCCTAATTTAATACCTCAAAATAAATTTTGTTTATATATAACGTTTTACGTTCGAAAACATTTTGCTTTCGTGAAATTGTTACACTTGACGCTAACACGTCTCGTGTCACTCACAAGAAAATAGTGTTTCATCTCTTATAACAAAATACCCAACTTAAAAAATCTACTTTCGATGTTTGTTCATTGCATCGAAAATTTCGTTTTCGTCACCAGTGATAAAAAAAACCTATACAAATTACTTTCGCACCTAGTGACGAAAGTAATTTTTTAAAAGCCATCTATTTTCTAATTTCTTAACTAGAATAACCCATCTTAGAACACCTGTTAAGAGAGTCTATTGATTGAACGAAATAACTTTTTTAGTGTTAATTTATCTCTCTTGGGAAGATGACGTTATTTTATTTTTGAATTATTTACGGATAATTTACATTGAAAATGTAAAAATAATAATAGTTAACTAAATAATATTCATATATTGCTTTTAAATAGTATGGTAACAAACAGTTGGCGTTAAGATATTTTAAAAAGAATTATTTCACCTATTTAATTTGTTTATTTAAGAAAAACGAAAAAAAAATATTTATTCACATAAAATAATTAACGTTGTTTTAAAATATATCAGGCTTTTATGTAACCTCATACCAATACAAAAACTAAATCAAAACTGTTGTTTTTATTTTAGAAATAATAATAAAATTTTTAAATTTAGTTATAAGCCTACTAGATGCAAAAAACAATAAACCTTTAGGCGCGCTATACACCTGAGCTAAACTATGCGAAATGTGCGAACTATGTTTTTAAAAAATAATGTATATAACGTAGAATAGAAAAAAACATTACGGAAACAAAACATTCAAAAAAGAAAAGAAAAACGGAAACATTATATTTTTTTAAAAAGCTTTATTCGCATTAAAACATTACTTTTTTAAAAACATAGTTCGCATATTTCGCATAGTTTAGCTCAGGTGTATAGCACGCCTTAAAGATGTGTTATTTAATGATTTTAGGGACTTTATAGACCAAATAGAATAAAATATAGAATTTTGTAGTTTAAACAACTAGAATAAAAATATGTGTATGTATAAAGTTGGCGATTTTTTTTGTAGGAAGAGACAATCAGGCTTGTAACTAAATACGGTTTTGTTTATGACATAGAAATTGGATAATTTATTCATATTGAGTCATCTATATCTTAATAGCAGCAATATAAATATAAATTTAAAGATTTTAAGTGGATATTTGTATGTTTTAAAATTTGAATTGTATGTAATTATTAATAAATTAATAATAATTTTGAAAAAAGTAGTAGAAAAAGTACAGTCTTCTACTCGCCGAAAATCATATTTTGAATCTCGCGACCATTACCAACCCCGGCTACGCCTTGGCTGATAAACTGTCCTCTCGATTCAAAATATGTTGTTTTCGGCATCGTTGAAGAATATGCTATTTTACGGTAGTAAATATAAACAAATTATAACGATTATAAATAATTAATTTGGAAAATGACAACACAACATTCAAAATTCATATTCCATTTTTATTGGTTGCTTTGATTTAAAAATTTTTAGCGAATACAATACAATACATTTAGCGAAAATAATTGTCTACTAGAGAAAAAAAGCTCCTTTTACAGGGAATTCAACTTGTCTGAAAATAGAATTTTCATATACTATCGTAGTTAAAATCATATTCTCCTATCTCGCATATCTTGGTAAATATTATAACGACGCTATACTCTTTATTTTAAACCTTTTTGTTCGTTTCATTTAATAATTCGTATAAATATATATATATGCATTAATTAATAAAATATCCAAAACGGCAATATTTCCTGTTCCCAAAATATTCCACCCATTATAATGAGATCCCCGCTGTTTTAATATACTTCGAATATAAAATTTCGACAAACTCTCAAACCATCTTCACAATTAGATAAATGTTTCATCTATTATTATATTCAATTTAAAATTCAGATCACGTTTGTTCGTGTGATAAGAATATTAGGTGATTTTATTTTCTTTCAATAAAACAATCAAAAATCAGATTATTGTAGATATATGTGTTTTCCTTTTTGTTTGTTTTTTTACTTAGTTTTCTTCTACCATCGATTTTTAAGAAAATATATCTCCTTAAGTAGGAAAATAAGAAAATAAATATATATTTCCATTGATTGATCTCTTGCTAAGCACAAAATATGTTCAAAATTTTCTTTTATTTTTAAATGTAATATAAAAAGATTTATTTGATAAGAATATATTTAAGCTTCATTTAAGAAAATATCGATTGTTTCAAAAGAAAATAAAAAAATGTTGATGGTGTTACTTATCAAAAATAAAAATAAAATAATATTACTTTATATAAATAAATGACTGGGATGATGATTGGATGATGGTATTTAAGGATTACTTCCTATACTTTTATTTCTATTTTATAGAAAATAGATGATTTCTTTTAGAATATTATATTTAAAGAAAACGGTTTGTTTTATTGGATTTACTCGAGTTTTGACGTTGTTTTATGTTGAAATTATTTTCGTTTGAATTAAGATAAGTTTTAATTGAATTATTTTTTTTAATTCTCAAAACAGGATTCTATTTTTTACTAATTCAGAAACGTATTTTTTATGAATCCAAGCGTTTAAATATTTGACGCACAAAAACAAAATATTATAAAAATTATAATAAAATCAAAAATTTAAAATTTTTCAAAACTCTAAAAATATTCCAAAAATTTTTACAAAATCAAAAATTTAAACTTTTTTCAAAATTCTATATATAAAATTCAAAAATTCTATTTTTTTTTTTCAAAATTCTAAAAATATTCCATAAATTAGAATAAAATCAAATATTGAAACTTTTTCTAAATTCTAATAATATTCCAAAAAATCTTAAAAATTCAAAAATCAAACTTTTTCCAAAACTCTAAAAATATTGCAAAAATTATAAGAATATCGAAATTGAAACTTTTTTCAAAATTATAAAAATTATAATGTAATCAAAAATTTAAAATCTTTCAAAATTCAAAAAACATTCCAAAATTTCTTACAAAATCAAAAATTGAAACTTTTTCAAAATTCTAAAAATTTTATTTTTTTTTCAAAATTATAAAAATATTCATAAATTTGAATAAAATCAATTAATATTTAAACTTTTTCTAAATTCTAATAATATTCCAAAATTCTTAAAAATTCAAAAATTCGAACTTTTTCCAAAACTCTAAAAATATTGCATAAATTGGAATGGAAACTTTTTTCTAAATTATAAAAATTATAATAAAATCAAAAATAAAAAATTTTTCAGAATTCTAAAAATATTCCAAAAATTCTTACAAAATCAAAAATTAAAACTTCTTCCAAAATTCGAAAAATATTGCACAAATTATAATAAAATCAAATATTAAAACTTTTTAAAAAAATTCTAAAAATATTGCAAAAATTATTACAAAGTCAAAATGCAAACTTTTTACAAAATTCCAAAAACATTTAAAAAACTATAACAAATTCAAAAATTTCTATGTTCAATTATTTTACGTAAACAAATAGCTAAATTTTTTTTTATCCAAAAAATTTGGCTAAAGAAATAAATGCAATCATTTTTTGAGACACTTGACAACATTTTTTTGACAAACTTATAATGCAATATATAATAATCTAGTTTTTGATCTCACATACCGATCCCGACCATTCAGATTTCTCCACATTCTATGGAGGAGGATTTAAGTGATAATGAGTGATAATGAGTAGGAAACTCATTATCACTTAAAATGAACGTTGTTTAAGCAAAAAATATGCATATTTCCTTGTTTTGACACACTTGACGATTTTTTGGCACACTTCCGGTACAGTTATCGAACACATCGTCCCATCGTCCTATTGAAAGTACCTATTTTTAAAATTCAAAATTTTTCAAATCCCTTCAGCCGTTTTCTAGATATCGTCGGTTGTGACGGCCGGCCGGCAGACAGACATACATTTTTTTTGCTTTTTTAGAATCAATAGATCCTAAAACGTCGATAAATGCTAAAAAAGTGGGGATAAAAATTTCACTTTGGGGGTAAGAATTTCACAGCTCATGAATGTAATACTTAGGTCTTTCAGACCGAGGTAACAACATATACAGAGCAATTTCACGTCACCGCAACAGCATTTGTTCTAGCATCCGGACTGACACAAGTAACGAAGTTATTATTCGATCTTCGTAATTGTTATAAGGCTATTAATCAATCGTCGTAATTTGGACTCGCCCTGCTTTCCCACACGCATTAAGTTCACATTAGCAAAAACTTCTGTAGTTATTGTCGTTTTTTTTTTAAACATTATTTCTTACGATCACGAACGTCTATCGCAATAATTTCTGTTTAAAATTATCATAAAACAGTTGTGCAATCTCATTAATTCGGAATCGCGCTATTTCCCTATATAATTTCTTACAATCATTTCGTAATCAATATTTTTTTATAATTCTTTTCCAATTTTGATACAAGTTAGTTGTGTTGACTCTTTAGTGGGTGCAAATGATCAACGAAAGAAAATGCCCAAGAAACAAACTTATCGTTTTGTTATTGGTTGTAAACGATCGTTAGTGTGATATAAATAGAAACCGGCAGGTGGCTTCGCGCTCTTTTTTCGATTAATTGTCTAGCAGATGTCATATCTGTTCATTTTGACGTATGTGTTAAATTGAAATCTAACAAAAAAATAATATTTATTTTATGGTGCACTAAATATGTGAAATGAAAATGAAAAATAAGAGGAATCCTATTTAGATTACTATTGAATTACTGGGATAACAAATTTATGTTCAAGAAAAAAAAAAGAATTATTTATTAGCTGTTAATCGAAAAACCGCATTTCACTTTCATGTCAAATTACTGTGTTAACCATTTGTGTTGTAAATAACTGTTAATGATTATAAGTTACATTCAGCTAAAAATTACTGTGATATCATTTAGTGTGGTAAAATAACTGTTAATTATTACAATTTACTTTTACATAAAATTACTGTGATATCATTTAGTGTTTTATATATCAGTTAATCATTACAATTTACTTTTACATCAAATTTCTGTGATATCAATTAAGGTTGAAATGACTGTTAAACATTACAATTTACATTTACATTAAATTACGGTGCGATCAATTAATTAATGTTACAACTAACTATTAATGAATGAATCCTAATTGTATTCGTGGCTGTGATATCTAATATTAGTTTAAAGAAAAGCAATAGTAATAATAAACCAACCAACCGGCTATCTAAGTAAACTTCAAGTCTATTATTGATATTTCGTTTATCTCGGTGCTAGCCATTGCCCGTCAGCTACAATTACTCCCTACATACGAAGTTTTTGTATACATTTGCGGTAACACCTACCACTACGGATATCATCAACCCAATCTCTAACACTGTCGACATCCGGATTGCTGACATCACGATCAATGACCTGGACGGGGATGAGCGCGTAATTGAATTTTTATTGGAGCGGGGTCTGGAATAATCATGGGATGAGTCATATGTAATATTGTTTTGTTTATACATATGAATGATTATGGATGTGTGTGTAGGTGCATGAGTGTGTGTATGGACGTGTGGATGTGTGGATGTGTGTACGTTAGAGTGAGTATGTTTGTTGCACGCGCGTGAGTCTGTCCAAATCTAATTGGAAACATGCCAACAAGAATTTTGAAGACAAGAAGACGCTCACGCGTCTGTATTAATCTAAACATCTGGGCTTGTTGTTAAATGCTATTTGGATTTGTAAATATCATATTATATTGTTTTGGAACGCAAACTTATAAAAGTGTAATTTAAATAAAGTACGACCCAATTTTTAATATCGTCACGTAATTGTTTGTTGGTTTCAGAATTGAATTTTGATAATTTGGTAAATTCGTTAATTAATTTAACTTTAAAACTCGACAAAATGTCTACTAACATCCGAAGAGAGAAGAAGAAGTTTAAAGGTCAAGTTAGCTGCAATGTTTGTAATAATTTTTTTTAATATACAAGCAATGTCTAGTCATGAAGCGGCCGTACATTAAACACGAATATTAAAATATTTAATGAAATTTGATTCTATAATTCATCCTTTAACAATTATATTAAACCATTGGGGAAAAACATATCAATTTATAGGTACTGGTAAAATAACAAATTATGCTTTTGTGTCTTTTGCAATTATATTTTTTTTGCAAAATCTAAATGAACCTACAACACATCCGATTAATAAAATTTCAAGATATTGTACGTAAATATGTTATTAATAATTGTAATTTAGCCTGTGACGAAAACAACAAACAGAAAAACATAACACCAAAAGAAATAATATGACTATTGTTGAATTATTAAGAGAATATTTCATGTTTGAAGGTAATTTTGATTATCCTAGATTTATTGTATGTTCATATTTTGGAAAGCCTATAACTGCATTAGAATGAAAGAGTGCCTTTATGCAAAACCGCTTACGAATTGGGTCGAAGATCATCGTCATTACACACAGGTGTAGTCCACTTATTGCTTCTCTACGGACAAAGTAATGTCAACTCGATAAGTCTTGTCCTACATTGCGATGAATAGAACTGATTCCCATATTATTTCCGTTTTTTTGCAGGGTATGTTTTTTATTAAGCGTGGAATAAAACCCGTGGAATTGTTACAACGGCATTTAGGGATATGTCTCCCGATTGTGAAACCTACGTGTGGTCCTGATGTGATCTTAGTAAAAACAATTCCTAATCGTAGCGATATATTGTCATCGTCGATTAATTCATGGAGTGAGTGATTTCAGTATGATCCGACTTTTCTAGTAAAAGCAGTTGAACAGCTTTTATTAAATTCTGGTGTACGAAGTATTGGATTGAACACAGTACAATCGATTATCGAAGGGTTACTTCAAGATATACTCTCTCAACGAAGTCATGCCTTAGTTTTGGGTTCAATATGAAGTTCTGTCCATTCCTTTTTGTCATCCAAATAGCTTGCATGCTGGGTGCATGTCTCCTTATACGTATCACCAATCGTGAGAATGATATCGGGCTAATCATTTTGATAGAATGGGGTAGCTTGGCTGTATTAAGTAGTGTGAATGAGCGTAGGGGCATGGAAGTGTGCATGTGGGTATCTGTGAGTGAGTGTGAATGTGTGCGTGGGAATCTGTGTGGGTGTGCGTGTATGCATGAGTGGATAAAGTACGGGAGCGTGTGAATGTGTGAGTGAATGCGGGGTTGACGGGGTGATTGCGGTTTGTTCGTATATGGGGGTCGCCAGAGTCAAATCATTTCACTTAGTCCTTTTTTTCCGTTTATCCGTTTTCATTCATGAGATTCGCGTACAATATCAGTATTTGTGCTGGAGCAGCAGGATTTATTTCTTGTCCCCACTGATTTCGATGAAATTTCATACACAGATAGCCAATGACAAAATAAAAATACTATTCCTTTCGAAATATGAAATTTCGCTCTGGGGTTGACACAGGGTGGCGGCAAAGTTTTACGGGTTGGCGAAACATTAGTATATTTGGCTGACGATTGACTAAACCGATTTAAGTCATTTATAGCTCATTAGAAAGGTAATTGATAGACCTTATAAATATTTTTTATGTAAATTTTTTAGTACTTTTTTAAAACTGTGTTAAACTTAAATAATATTTTCAAAGATGGCGCTGTTGAGGGTACCCTCACTTTTACCACATGTTTTTTCCAGAAAAAAAATGTTGAATTATTTCGTAATCTAAAACGAAAGTTTCCCAATGGCATGATTTCTCGTTTTGAAAATAAAATTCTTTGCATCGAGTGGTGGTATTCCATTGCATGTATTTCACCTAAAAAATTCCATTAGTTTTATAACTCTTCTTGTAATTTATCAGCCCGTTCTTTAAGATTTTCAACACATTCCACACATTGACATTCATTATGTAATTCACCACACTAACAAATTTCATTTCACCACATACCAGTAAAAATTATTATATAGAAATGAAGTCACAGCTAGAAGCAAGATACAGAGACTGAAACTATAAAAAGTACACAATCATTTCATGCCTTCATACCCAAGATGAAAAAACATTGCTCACAAAAATATATTATAATTCAGCTAAAACTAGGATTTTTCAGATAAGCCGTTAATATGCAATGTAAATTTATTTTATATTTTTAATTTCTGTTATATTATTTTATTTTATTAATAAATGTATATTGTATTTATTACACAACTTAGAATAAAAAAAAAAAGTTAATTATTATATGAATTCTATACAACATGCATTTTATTTCACATAATTTTTCTCACTATTTACTTCTCAGCATCAGTTTTAATATATTTCAGGTACATTCATTTATAATTAATTTCGGACAGGTAGAAATGGGAGAAAAAGTCAATTATGTAAAAAAGCATCCACACCCTCAAACACTTAACTTGTATCCTCAAAATAATTAAATTTCTATAAAACAAGAATTCAGGCGGTTTTAGTTAAATAAAATGCATTTTTGAAAAAACAAAAAATTGAAAAAACGGAAATTAAAATTTTGTAAGAATTTTATTTTCAAAACGAGAAATCATGCCATTGGGAAACTTTCGTTTTAGATTACAAACTAATTAAACATTTTTTTTCTGGAAAAAACATGTGGTAAAAGTGAGGGTACCCTCAACAGCACCATCTTTGAAAATATTATTTAAGTTTAACACAGTTTTAAAATATTACTAAAAAAACTTAAAAAAAATTTTTTTATAAGGTCTATCAATTCTATTTCGGCTACCGCCTCGATTTGCAAACTCCACATACGTCCAAAATCTTTAGCTTTACGTCCTAGCATCATAATGTACTATTTTTTGCTTGTTACTTTTCAGTTTTCAGTATTCGTTTTTTTTCCAGCAAGAACATAAAAAGTTAAATTAAATTCAATCGAATTATTAATTTCTACAAAATTTACATTCTTAACAAAATTATGATTTATTAGATGCATTAAATTTTCAGTTTAACTTTGTTGTTGTTTAAAGAACAACAATTCTTTTTTTATAGCAAAAGAAATTTTAAATTATAGGAAATGAAAGTTCTTGCTCTATTTTTACAATGAATGTTTTCATTTTAAAACAAAGCTTTGATGATAATTTAAAAAATGTAGCAACAAAAAAAAGGTGTGAATAATTTAATGAGGGAAAGAGAATGCTAGTGTTTGTTACTCTTTCATTGTTTAAAAATTTTGGTTGTGTCATAAGGAGTTATAGTCACAGCTTACTAAATTTGTTAATAGTTTTACACGGTCGAAGTGGTTGAAATGTTACTTTTCTACGAAGGTTTTTAATTGGTAGTAGTGTTTGTTGCTCATTATCAACACTAAAAGAAAATTTCGTGCACCATCACCACCAATAAAAGTATTATCATATAGTTTGAATGTGTATTTTAATCAAATTTAGAAAGAACTTAAAATTCACGATAAATATATAACATTAGTGACAGTGGTAATCGTTATTTCGATATTGAGTTGCTCTGCCAACACGTTTAGAGATAAACGACACTTGAATTACTTTTTATGCCATTGTAACTGCGTTTTAGAAGTTTTATCGCTGGTTGGCTGTTCACTTAGATTTTGAATTCTTTTGTTGATATAAGAGTACGCTTTAACCATCTTAAAATCTCTATTACCGCAACTACTTCTGGTTGGAGTACATTGAAGTACTCTGAAAGATTTAAATACAACCGTTCTAAAAATACTTGTCCATCTGCTATGCTTTTGAGTTAAGACCAACCCATAAGAATATCCATCCATGCTTCTTCAGAAGATACGAGAAGTATGTATAGTTAATGTTTTATTTGTTAGGTCTTTGATTTTCTAGAAGTTTTAAGCAACCAAAATGGTAACAGAATCACTATGAACTGAATTTGTGTAGAATGCCTTTTATTTACTTATAGCAAATTGAGAATTAAAAGATGTGAAATGAACGGCAAAACCCAGTGGTCAATGTTTTAAGCGCACCGAATTTTAGTCGGCAGATCCTATTTTGCACTTTTTTACCGATTTAAGGTTGATTGTACTAGAAAAAGCCATCTACTAGAATCACATCATTTGGAATCTAAACAGGTTTAAATACAAAAACATAAGGTCAGTAAGTTATATATAGGGAACCAATTCCCATCTTTAACTCATCGTGTTCTTTCTTTAAAATACCACTACTGTTGCTTTTTTGCTATTTCCCTTAAATTTGGTTTCTAATTGTGTTCTTATTCAGAACTGTCACGAAGTATTTTGTTTATTCATCAAATACCAAACCGTCATCATTTCAGGTAATCAAGCCAATAACAGTATCTCCTGTTGCCTTGTACCTCTATTTCCAATCTTTAATTTTCATTTCCAACAGCAGCAGAGAGTAATTAAAACAGACGCTAGGACCCGTCTCAGTTAGAAAAAACAAGTTAGGTTGGTTAATCGTGTCCTTGAAGCAACCAATCTAAAATACCAAATATTTTAATTGAAATCCATGCAATTCTAACTTTACTAGAAAATTAGAGATCTTATTCATTTAACCTTAATTATTTATAAGAAAAATAAAAAATCGTGTGAAAAATTATTTTTTTTTCCTAAAATATTGTTAAATTTAATTTCTACCTATGAGATTTTTTTTTAAGTCTAAATAAAACACAGACAATTTACTTATAAAAAAAAACTATATTTATATAAATGAAAAGAAAATATATATTACAAATGTACTTGCCAAGAATTAAATGAAGATCACAATCTTAATTATAAAATGAAGATATAAAATTTCTTACCATCTGAAATTAAAATAAAAATAAAAATGTTTATAGAAAGAATAATAATAAAAATTAATTCAAAACTAATTGATGTTGTGAGAGTCTCGCACTGGAGAGAATTAAAATAAATTATCATAGATATACCAGGGTTAGTGTGCCTAATTAAGACGGGATTAAATGTAATATCCAGTTTAATTACCCATGGATTACCATTTTTTATCTATCTGCGGATGCCAAAGTTATTACCATTTGCATTTTTGAAATTAATTTCAATTCTTTGTACGTTATTTAAGCGAAATTTTATTAAAATTGAACTATTTGTTTTCGATATATCGACCAACGAAATTTAATATTTTTTAGTTATATATATCTCAAAATATAACGAATTATCAATATACAAAAAATATAAAATTGAAATGCGAATATATTTTTTTACAATTTAATCAATAACCGCCTCTTATGTAACCAAATCTAAATTTGCATTGTATCACATTATTCAGAACAAGATTTGAACGCCTATTAGAATAAGAACTTCAACTCGATTAATAATAACCGGATCGTTCAATTTTTACCATCGTAAATTAAATAATATTTTTACTTTCTACAAAAATCCAAAGATAAAAATATATTTAAAAGATCAACTTCTTCGCGTTATTTTCTCCATAGAATATTCTTCTCATACAAAACTTTATTCAAAGCTTCAAAAAATTTGAAAGTATGTCAAAATATTGTTGTAGTGCAGTTTAAATCAATTTATTAAACAATAACAAATTTTTGTTGTTTGATTTCCTGTTTGAAATTAGCAAAAAAAAATTTGGTTACACTTATGTTCGTTATAGTTAAAGTTTAACAGTTAAAATACGAGAAAAAAAAATTTAATTAAAAACAAATAATAAATACATGATTATCATCATAAAGTGATTGTCAAAGAGAAAAAGTTAAAAGAAATGACGATTATTGATAGACATCGGTTTCGATGAACAAGCATGTTTTTTATTAAGTCCATTATGCCAATCATTTTTGCTGTCGTCCACAAAATTGTGGCAAGTAAGATTTTCATGCTGGGACCAATCTATTAACGTCGTCATATTTTTACTTGATAAACTCGCATACTAGGTTCAATTTATGTATCACGCAAGAAATGTGCTTTAAATTCGGAAAGATTTCCTTGAATTCTTTCATCAATAACAAAAGCCATACTTTTTCGTACTGTATATCGGGTGCGTACAGTATTACACACGCTTTGTTTACAGCTGGTTGAACTGAGAAAAGCCTTTGAAAATTGTACTGAGCAATACTCATTTATTATTTCTTCATCTTATGAAATATTGGCATATGTCATATTTTGTTGTATGATAGGATTTTTTACTTAGTTATCCATTCTTTAATAAAACATAAAAAAATAAAATAAACCTTTTAACATATATGGCAGTACAACCGAAAAGATACAAGTCTGCAAGTGGTAAAGCAAATTTGCGCAATCCACCCGCCCATAAAGCGGCACGTCCACGGTACTTGCATTGACAACACATATATGAATCAATAAACAGTTTTAAAATACATGTTCAAAACATCTGCGGATTAAACGCTAACCATGACCACGTGCAACATCATCTTGAGCACGACAAGCCGAACATTCTATTCCTTACAGAAACACAAGTTTCTGAAAATTTTCTCTTTATAGAATCGCTTAATTCCAAATATAGGCTCGAATCAGCTATTAAACTCCATCAGGGCGTATGCGCATTCATTCATGAGAGTGTTGCGTACACGCGCTCCAAATTTTGAACTACACGGTAATGGCTTCAATACTATGGTTTTAAAGATTTGTCTTCCAGAAATTAGTTTTTTTACAATAGCTTTATACCGGTCCCCCAACAAACGTAACCCAAACTTTTTTAATATACTGACAAAAATTGTGGACGAAATTAGAGCAAAGTCCCCTAATTGTGAAGTTATCGTTACCGGTGACTTCAACGTCCACAACAAATCATGGTTGGAATTCTCCAAATTGAATTGACCGACCATGTTGACAATAGTGGAAAACTGGCAGACATTTTTGCCGCGTCTCAGGGCCTATTCCAAATTGTTAAAAAACGGACTTTCACTCCCCGTAATGACGGTTATAATAGTTTTCTTTTAGATCTCTATCTTACCACAATGCCAGATATTACGAGTGTCGATGTCGCGAAAGGTAGTATTGGAAATTCTGATCATTATTTAATTTCATCAGTTACAAAACTGATTTACTTAAAACTGCAGCTCCCAAACCCCGTAAAATATTTCACTACTCAAAAATGGATAAGAGTGGTCTTCAAAATTTTTTCCATGGTTTCCCTTTCGACCGTCATTGTTTTGTTATGCAGGGTAATTCAAACTCCATGATTGAAATTCAAACCACTGTCACTCACACATCAAATGTGCCTTAACAGAAATTTTCATAGTTGTTTTCATTTTTCCTTTACACATGGTTTCTTATACTCAATCCATGGTCATCATCTACTATAGTTTCTGTTAAAAAAAAAATTATGAACGTAAAACAGTTGTGTGATATTTCCCAATGTAATTTCCTTTATTCAATTTGTATTCTTAATTCCACTATTCCCATATAGATTTCCTACAATCGTTTTATAATCCATGTTTCTGTTTATAAATATTCTACAATTTTAGTACAGGTTGGAGTCTTCACTCTTTGGTGAGTACACATAGTTATCGAAAACAAATCTATCGGTTTATCAACTTGTTGTTGTTACCCCCCCCCCCCAACGAGCGGTATTTTGTTTGCCTATAAATACGCCTAGCCACGTATAGAGGCTCTCTTAGTCGATTAATAAATTGTTTTCTGATTAGATTGAATATTTTGTATTCGAGCTGTCAATTAGTTTTGGTGGGATAGGAAATTAAATATGGTGATGGGGATTCCGAAAAATTTATATCCCTAATTGGAATGAAGAATGCGAAAGACTTTGGAATTCATACCAAGAATCTGAATCAAGTGACGTTTGTGATTTACTTATTGTTGAATTAAATAAAGCACGAACAGATAAATGGATTAACCTTGTTGAAAATATGAATTTCTCGCATTCTAGCCGTGGTGCCTGGGATTTATTAAAAAAAATGGGTGACTCTAATCAAACCAACAATCACACAGTTGTATCGGTTAATCAAAATTCAGTTGCTTCCATAATGGTTCAAAATTCAAAGTTTCCAATTGCAAAAAATAGAAAAACAGAAGTTATAAATCAGTACAGGAAAACAAAATCTAGAATTGCAGACTCTGAATTTGGTAATCCAGTATCTATCGAAGAAGTAGATAAAGCAATATTAGTTATGAAACCTCATAAAGCAGCAGGGCGTGATAACATTTTTTCGGAATTTGTCACCCATTTTTCAAAGAATGCAAAAAAATAGCTTTCAAATCTTTTTTCCGATTGCTATAACAAAGGAAAAATTCCTAAAATCTGGAACATGACAAAAGTAAAAGCAATTCCGAAGCCAGGAAAACCAACACATCTTCCAGAAAGCTTCCGCCCAATATCTCTTCTCTCTGTAGTCTATAAATTATTTGAGAGAATCATTTATAACAGAATATCGAATATTATCGATTTAAGTATTCCACAACACCAAGCTGGCTTTCGCCCTGGAAGAAATTGTTGTGATCAAGTATTGTCTATAGTCACACATATTGAAGCAGGGTTTCAAATCAAAAAGCAATCAGCTATTGTGTTTATTGACCTGAGCTCTGCATACGACACAGTTTGGAAAAAGGGGTTATTGCTGAAATTGGCCAAAGTCATTAAATGTCTCAAAACTCTGAATATAATATCAGCATTCTAATCGAAAAATTGAGGTTCATCTAGAAAACAAAAAAAGTAAAATCCGAAGTATTCGAAATGGACTCCCACAAGAATCTGTACTTGCTCCTATATTGTTTAATCTTTATACAAGCGATATGCCTGATACAATTTCACGGAAATTTGTTTATGCAGATGATCTGGCAATTTCAAATACAATTTGCATATAACTATAATTTGCAAAAAAATGACTTGGAAACATTAGTTAGCTATTATGAAAAATGGCGCCTTAAAGTTAATCATTCGAACACCGAAGTGTCATGGTTCCATCTATCAAATCATAACGCGAACGATGTACTCAATATCTGCATTGGGGAAAACGTAATCTTCTTCAACTCAAAACCAATATACTTAGGAGTGACACTTGATAGATCGCTTACTTTTAAATTCCACTGCTTAAAACTGGGTCAAAAACTTAAGTCAAGAATCAATATTATTCAGAAGTTGTCTGGATCTTCATAGGGTGCTAATGCTGAAACTCTGAGAATTTCTGCTCTAGCGATTGTATATTCAACTGCAGAATATTGTGCTCCTGTGTGGATTGACAGTATTCACACTCGACATATTGATACTAAACTAAATTCCTGCATGCGAATTATATCAGGTACTATCAAATCAACACCTTTTCCATGGCTTCCAATTTTATCAAATATTGCCTCTCCAAAATTAAGAAGAGAAATGTTACTGGTCCGAGAAGTAACTAAGATTCTAAGTAACGATAATTTGCCGATCCATGTTGATTTGAATAACAGAAACCAAAATAGACTTGTATCAAGATTCCCTCTATGGTCTAAAATTATATCTATTGGTAATATTATTAAGTACTCAACTAAAGATAGATGGATAGATCTTCTAACTAACTTAGATTTCGTGAATAAAGAAATAACTGCCGATCCAACTGTTAAAGTTCCTGGTTTCAGTGAATCTCGTCGTCGTTGGGTTAAAATTAATCGCATACGAAGTAACCATAGTGTAACTAACGCTGAACTTAATAAATACGATCCCAACATCTCTCCAAGATGTGATTGTGGATATCCTATACAATCCATTACAAACATCCATAGTGAATGCATCTTTAGAAGGTTCAATGGTGTTCTAATCGAATTACATCAGTTAACACAAAATGCTATTTCTTGGATTGATAGTTTGGATATAAATATTTAATTGTCTCTCTTGTTTTCAAATGTACTTGCTCTTCTTTTAATTTGTAAATAAATATATACGATTAATAATAATAGTATTACTTGTAACTTCAAAGGCTCCAAATGCCCAGCAAAATTAGAAAATCGCTTTTTTAAAAAATTATTTTTCCGTGACTTTTCTATTATATAGTAAATATATTAGTTTGTTAATTTAATTCCAAGCGTAATAATATGAAGGGACTGAAATCTCACAGCTCTGAGATATCAAGACTTCGGTCTAGGTTAAGAATTTTGATATAGTTTTTGGCGAAAAATTTTTATGAGGACATTGTTTTTAGTTTTAGGCAGTAATGTATATCAAAAATAAAACTCTAGCACAAGTATTTTTTTATCTCTGTTAAGAAATTTATTACAAAACAAACACGAAATTAATACGTTGCTGCAAAATTATAACAGATCATAACTTAATGAAAAGATGATACACCCAACAAACTACTCAAAAACCTCTCCATCTAGTGTTTCAAGAAAATATTACAAAACCAAAAATTCATATTTTTTTCAAAATTCCAAAAATATTCTAAATATTAAAATAAAATTGAAAATTTGAACTTTTTTTTAAACTTCTAAAAACATTCCAAAAGTTATAACAAAATCAAAGATTGAAACTTTTTTCAAAAATCTAAAAATATTGTATATCTATAAAAATTATAACAAAATCAAAAATTGAAACTTTTTCCAATATTTTTAAAATATTGCAAAAATTATAACAAAATCAAAAATACAAGTTTTTTCAATATTCAGAAAATTATAGTAAAATCAAAAATTTAAAATTATTCAAAATTTTAAAAATATTGCAAAAATTCATAATTCAAACACTTTTTTCTAAATTCTAAAAATATTCCGAAAATTCTTATAAAATCAAAAGTACAAACTTTTTTCAAAATTACAAAAATTATAACAAAATCACAAATTTCCATGTCAAGTTCATGTTCCATTCCATTTCCATCCATTCAACAAATCACCTGGTGATTTCCTGATCATTTTTGGTGCAATAATTTTTGAATGATTCATTTCTGGTTATTTCTGGTGCAACAATTATTATATTATTCAACAATCACCTGGTTGTCTTAGAGAAAATAAAATAAATAATTCTAGTCCTAATGAAAATAAAATAAAAAGAAAATGATTTAATTATAGAATAATTGAAGTCTTAGTTAGGATATTTTAAATTTATCGAAAATCAGTTCAAACTATAAATCAAATTAGAGAAGTAAAATAATTTAAAGGCTCAAATTTTTATTATGCAAATATATATATGTAAATTGTAATACTATAGATTGTAAAAATTAGTTAAGAAAGACGATTAACGAAGAAAGTAAAATAAAGGTTAGAAAGAGAAACACAATAACATTAACTATAACAAGGATTTTAGTCAAATAACAAAGTAATTTTTTTTATCGTAATTTAACTTAAAAGATACATGGATAAATCAGATGAATAATATATGCATATCTTGAACGTCCCGGATTTACTGAGGAAGAATTTAAAATTGAAATCATGGGCTACCTAAATATTATGGATTTAAGAAATTCATGAAACTGGTTAACAAGAAGTTAGAGCTAGATTTAACGATATTAGAAGTTCGAAAACCATGAAGTCATCTTTTATATTTTATCATATATAATCATATTACATCATATGCTATGTTAAACGTAAAAATTTGCAATATGCTAATCCACTGTAAATTACTTAGGTCTGAAAGACCTAAGTATTACATTCATGAGCTCAAAGTGAAATTCTTACCCCCACTTTTTTTGACATTTCTCGACGTTTTAGGACCTCCTGATTCTAAAAAAGCAAAAAAAAATGTATGTCTGTCTGTAGGCCGGCCGGCCGTCTGTCATTACCTACGCTGCAGGGAAAACGGCTGGAGGGATTTCAAAAATTTATTTTTCTAAAAATAGGTATTCACAAGGGACAAGTCCGAAAGGACGCTGTGTTCGATAACTGTACCGGAAGTGTGTCAAAAAAATCATTATGTGTGTCAAAAATAGCAAATATTTTTGGCTTAAAAAACGTTCATTTTAAGTGATTACGAGTAGGAACATTAAATTTGGAGATATCTTGATGGTCGGGATTGGTATGTGAGATCAAAAACTAGATTATTGCATTATAAGTTTGTCAAAAAAATGTTGTCAAGTGTGTCAAAAGAAAGATTTTTATTTATTTTTTTACCCAATTTTTTGGAAAAAAAATAAATTTAATTGTTTGTTTGAAATGAAGTTTTATTATTATTATTAAGAATTATGGCATTATAAATTTGTCAAAAAAATGTTGTCAAGTGTGTCAAAAGAAAGATTTTTATTTATTTTTTTACCCACATTTTTTGGAAAAAAAATAAATTTAATTGTTTGTTTGAAATGACGTTTTATTATTATTATTAAGAATTATGGCATTATAAGTTTGTCAAAAAAATGTTGTCAAGTGTGTCAAAAGAGAGATTTTTTTTATTTTTACCCAATTTTTTGGAAAAAATAAAATTAATTATTTGTTTGAAATGAAATTTTATTATTATTATTGAGAATTATGGCATTATAAGTTTGTCAAAAAATAATGTCAAGTGTGTCAAAAAATACTTTCATTTATTTTTTAGCTAATTTTTTGGAAAAAAAAAATGTAGCTGTTTTTATGACGTAAATGTAATTGAAAATGAAATTGAACATGGAAATTTTTGAATTTGTTATAGTTTTTGAAATATTTTTGGAATTTTGAAAAAGTTTGTATTTTTGATTTTGTAATAATTTTTGCATTATTTTTAGAATTTCGGAAAAGTTTTAGTTTTTGACTTCGTAAGAATTTTTGGAATATTTTTAGAATTTTGAAAAATTTTTAATTTTTGATTTTATTATAATTTTTGGAATTTTGAAAAAATTTTCAATTTTTGATTTTGTAATAATTTTTGCAATATTTTAGAATTTTGGAAAAAGTTTGAATTTTTAAGAATTTTTGGATTATTATTGGAATTTAGAAAAAGTTTCAATATTTGATTTCATTCTAATTTTTAGAATATTATTGGAATTTTGAAAAAGGTTTCAATTTTTGATTTTGTTATAATTTTTGCAATATTTTTGAAATTTTGAAAAAAATAGAATTTTTGAATTTTATATATATATATATATATATATATATATATATATATATATATATATATATATATATATATATATATATATATATATATATATATATATATATATATATATATATATATATATATATATATATACATATACAAATATACATATATATATATATATATATATATATATATATATATATATATATATATATATATATATATATATATATATATATATGGATGAAATCAGGTCCATAATGCCTCAGACATATGTTTTTCCCCGTTTTACTCGTCAATCGGTGTGTGCGGGCGGTCGAACTGTCGAGATTACTCACTGTCATAGTAATAGAATGCAAAGAGATTTCTTTGTGCGTACATCGTACACATGGAATGCTTTGCCCGAATCAATAGTCTCGAGTGCTTTCAATCCACAAAGATTTAAAAAAAGCGTCCACCTATACCTCAAGACGCATGTTGTTGTGGGACCTACGTCTTAAAAGGTATCTATGTGTTGTTGTGACACATTTTGTAATTCCTACTACACAACACTTCTTATTAAAAAAAAAAAAAAAAAAAAAATATATATATATATATATATATATATATATATATATATATATATATATATATATATATATATATATATATATATATATATATATATATATATATATATATATATATATATATATATATATATATATATATATATATATATATATATATATATATATATATATATATATATATATATATATATATATATATATATATATATATATATATATATATATATATGAGCAATTTCACGAAGATTCAACATCGTTTTGACTTGACCCCTTTTAATTTTGATTATTTTTTGTTTATAGATAGTCTTTGATAAATAAAAAATACAAGTTCTCTTAGAATTTTTTTTTTTCGACCAGGGGTCTTCACAGGGTGCCCCTCAATTTTTGCTATTTTGTGATGTGAGTGCATTTTGACGAGCGATTGTAGAAAAACTACTGAATCGATTTTCATAAATGATATGTCGTTGAATAGGTATTAGAACAAAGTTTTTAAAAATGTACACTGTTAATTTTTTGAAATAATTTTTGAAGGTGTAACATAAGAAAAAAACGATGTAATTGAAAAAAGATGGCATAGCCTTTTTTTTTTTTTAACTAAATTGAAGCTTATTTTATATCTAACAACTTGTGAAAGTTTAGGACTAGCGTCATTTTTTGTTTTAGAGATAAAATTCGTTGTGCATATGACTGTCGGGAATCAGTTTTTTTTGTTCTGAAGGAAAATTATAAAAATGGCGATTTTTAGATTCAGATTTTTTTTTTATGTTAAATATCAAATATTTTATTATTAAATGAACTTTTTAAA